>AWWV01015787.1:0-21908 GCA_001974805.1 Corchorus capsularis | reverse complement strand
ATATATGTATGTATGTATGTATGCCTAGAGAGGGAGAGAAAGAGCACATTCAAAGACACAACCTTCATTATAATTAATATTAGCCCTGCATTTTTTATTTATGGGAATTATATGCCTCCCATCGTACTTTAAATTGTTGTCCTTCATAAACTACCAATTCAATTAAGAACAGTAATACCAAAAAGGCTTCTGCTACTAATTTTCTTTTTATTTCAAAGTTGCTGAATGGCTTAAACCATTGAAACTAAAAATGCAACAAATTTAAAATTTTCAATTTCTTATAAAAACCCAGCTCCTATGCAAGGGATAATATTTAAACTAAAATGTTACCAAGTAAAGACCTTATAAAGCTTACAAAAAAACTAAGCTTCAAGAAAAAAGTTTCATCTTTAGGCATCAAAGATTAACATTGACAGATACACGACACTAAACAATATTAAAAAAAAATGTCAATTCAATAAGAAACTAAATCGTTTGATTAGCATTTATAAAGTTACTGAGAGAATAATCTTACAGCTAAAACAACCTTGATGGGAGATTGGGAAAGGCAAGAATCTCCAATGTCGCGAACCATAGAATCAACCCTTAGAAGAGACATAAATAAATCAATTTCATAACCAACTAAATCAAAAGAAGTTTTTCATAACCAATTAGATCATAATAAGTTTTTATTCAAAGATTCCAAAATTAAGAACACTGGTGAGCACCTTTTATGATACACAAAACAACTGAATGCTTATAATTCAATACACTTAAGATTAAAGGTAAAGAACATGAATAGACATCTTTAAGGTAAAGAACAGGAATAGACACAATCAAACTCAATATGAAATAGACATTTTTTAAAATAAAAGAATGCCTGATCATAAACGGTTCTAAGAATTCATTACTGGCTAACTCAAACAGCAAGCCTTCCCTTGATATGCAGGTTTCACTACAGTAATGATCAAACACCAAAACCAAACAACAAAAGCCAAACAACTCTGGCAATTCTCGCAAAAATAAAAAAAGAAGGAAATTTAGTGACACTTTTAAAGTAGCAAAACCTTTAACCAAAAGCAGGAAATTAATCCATTTGAGCAAACACAACAACGATCAGGAGGACAATAAAACCAAAAAAAAAAAAAAGGAAAAACGTCAGTGAAACAGCATCAATTTAAGCCAACGCATTAATGCATTATTTTTTACAGCAAATTGAAGAGCCAAAAACACCAAGAATAGACTCATTAGATTCTGGGAACAAAACAACTTAATCCCAAAAAAAAATCAATTGCAACAATAACGTAAAGAAGATACAAACCTGTGTTAGAGAAAACAACATCAATACCCTGAAAAGAGACGGCAGGTTCTGATAAGAAAATGGATCAAAGGTTTTTTTTACAACAAATTAAAGAGTGAAGAGCAAGAGAAATGATACACAACAAAATTAAATTGATAATAAACTATTAGAAGAGGAAAAGTCAGGAACATACCCTCAACAGAGCCTAAACCCAGTTTCGTTCTTCTCTTCTCCGATCAATTTTAATGACCTTATAATTAAAAACCCTAAATTGGCATCGGGTAAAAAGGAGATCGGACTCTCAGAGTTCCAATTTGAGTTCGGAAATTACGATTTTCTTGATTATGAGAATTCCGTTGACAAATTAATCAAGGATCAATCGAAATGGAATTTTAATTTATAAAAAAAAATTAAAAGGAAGAAGACGAATTTGGACTGAAGACAAAGAGGAGAGAAATAGAGAGTGGACAACTTGGAGAAATGAGTTGTGCGCCCAAAATGATACGGCCAAAAAATTAAATCAATAATATACTGGAAGAAGAGGAAACCTGAGGATCTTGCCTTCGAGAGAGAGAACAACCGATGATGACAAACAGAGAGGATCATTGCTGGAAGTGGAATTGAAGACAACGCATTCAACACTGATTCAATGACATCATTAAGAAGGGGCTTTTATATAACCTGACATGAGGAAAATTACTAAAACGGGTGATAAGGTCTCACCAGGTTAAAAGTTAAAAGGACCATTAAGTAATTACATGTAGCTACAAAAATAATATGTAGTATATATTTCTTATGGAATACGAAGGCCTGTCATCACGAAGGCTTTTATATAACCTAACATGAGGAAAATTACTAAAACGGGTGATAAGGTCTCACCAGGTTAAAAGTTAAAAGGACCATTAAGTAATTACATGTAGTTACAAAAATATATTTCTTATGGAATACGAAGGCCTGTCATCGCGAATGCACAATGGCGCCTCCCTTGGTGAATTGTTTTCGTTCCATCTTCATTTTGTTTTCCTGTCAATTTATCTTTGGTTTCAAGCTCCTCTGTATCCACCATCGCGGGCTTCCCACTAATTCCTCCCAAAAATCCCATTTCAAACCAAGATCTTTTCCATCAAATGCAAGAATCAGCGGAAAAAACGATGCAAGCTGCGACATCAATTCCAGATCTCTCGCAGAGATGCCGTTTTTCTCTCCCTAATCCCTCTCTTTCCTTCCCTCTTCCAGCCCTCGGAGGCTTCTGCCTTCTCTATTGGAATTTTTGCACTGCTCTTTCTTTCTTTTTCTCTTGCCATTGTTTTAATCGTTTTTTGTTGATTTTATTAACCACTATTTGTTGCTATGCGCAGCAGGACCAAAGGACTGGCTTAAAGAGCAAGGGGAAGTCCTCGAGATTTCTCTGGGCTCCAATTGATGCTTCTCGACAAAGCCTTCGCTCTGCCTATCTATTGCTCAGTACATATAGTCTATTATACTCTTAGCTTTTATGCAATTATGTGAATCTGTTTGGTATTTTCTTTGGTTAATTTTGCTTTGTTTTCTTTATACTTATGAATAAAGGATAAGGAAACTAAATTTAATAAGGATTTGGAGGAAGTTCAAAAGCTCTTGAGATCTGCTACTAGGGATTTCATTGTATAAGAGAGGAAAGGGAACGCTAGAATTTCTGGGAATTAATTTGAGCTCTACTTGGTTTCGGTTCCTAAAATTTTCAGGTATGTTTACTGCTTCTTTTTCCCAATGAGTCCAAATATCGATTTTAGCATATCATTTTCGCTTTAGATGTTTGATAAATTGAGCTCCTGTCTAATTTCTTTTGCGCTCTCCTCTCCATGTAATTTTCTGTCAATTTTGTCGTACCAATTACATAAATTGCACTGATCGTGTTGGATTGGGAAGTGCAAAATACAAGTATTGCCTTGATTGATTTCCCTATTTTTTTGCAACTGTATGACATAATTGCAGTAGTGAAGTGAATAGCTTTTCTTCTGGCCAAAAAAAGAGTGAATAGCTTTTCCTCTTCTTCATTTTTTTTCCTATTTGAATTTGATTCAAAATTGGACGCTAGAGTTTGTTTTTGGTTTGTTATTCAGATATCTTTATTTTAGTTTTTGTTGTTGCTGATGTTTCCATTTTTAATAACTGCAGAAGCATTGTTCTACTAATTATCAAATTACTTAGTGGTAGAAGAGAGTAAATGCTATTCAGTTCCCTTGGATGTGCATAATTGAACCATGATTGTTTACCGCTTAAGAAAATGACCAGTGTTGAAACAAAATTTCTATAGTTACTTTTGAAGCAGCATATTACCTGTTGATTTAAATCTGGAATTCCTATTGCAGGGCAGTGCACCATGGAGAAAAGAATTTTGAATAAATCTTCTGTTAAAGGTATTAGTAATTCTTTGTTATTGTCTGCAAAATAGATATATTCATTCTCTTATTCTTTTCCTATATTTTTTCCCTTTTGGTTGGGTTTCCGCTCTTCATCGGTTTGCTCTATTGGCAAAACAAGCTTTTTTGAAACTACTGAAAAAACTGAGTAGATCAGGGAAGATTGAGCTGGCAGAATTGATTATAGTGGAACTTGGCCTAACAATGTGTAGAAATAGCCTAGAGAATGGAAATGTTAGTGAACTGCACCTAAACCTACAATACTATATAGATTAGGTAAGGTCCTCATAAAATAGCTTTAAAGGTTTTTTTTTTTTTAATTAAGTTTACTTCTCTTTTAACTTCTTTATAAGAGTAGCCAGCATAGAATTTATGCACTCTAATCACATAAGATGAGCCAGTATATATATTATATAGTCATATATTCAGCTATGTATATGCAAATCATTAAGTCAAAAAGTTGATCAATCAATGTGAATTTTTAATGAGATTCTTATTTTTTTTTATTATGCAAATCATTAAGTCAAAAAGTTGATCAATCAATGTGAATTTTTAATGAGATTCTTATTTTTTTTTGCTATGATCTTTTCGACCTCTTCTCTTTTCTATTTGACTGTGAATTGACTGTTGATAATTAAAACTCCACCATACGGATCCTCTTCATTTCTAATTTACCACTATAACTTTATTATCTTTTTGGCCCTAGCTTTTCCCTAGCTTAAATAATTAATGGCGATTAATTAATTTGAACAATCTTAAAAGTACATCATATATAGGCACATGATCGATTAATCATTTAGAGAAGCAAGATAATAGTTTAATGGTAGTCGGATGATAATCAATGAACTATAATTAAACTCTTTTGCTATCTAAAATTAAGCTTTTTATATGCACATATCTACATGTTTCTTTCAGTTTTTTAAGGTAAAACTTTCTTGAAGAATAATAGAATAAAAAACTTTGCTTTCCAAGATATGTTGAAGTTTAGTTTTATGTGATGTTACATTAAATTTTAAGTTCTTGAAACATGGAAAACTGAAAAGTATGAATCAAGTGCAATACAATAATCATGATTGAAAAGGAGATGATATAAGGAAAAGAAAGAATGATGAGATAATAAGAAAAAGGAAAATCCAATAATGTAAGCATGATCTTCAAAAAAGTCCGACTTATAGAATTGTTACAATCTATTCAAACAATAATTGTGGTTTATCATATATATTAGCTAATTTACTTATCAGAGGGTATAGGTAATGTTTTTCATTCAAATGTTTGCTCTCTTGGAAGTGGTAGAATGGCTGTTGTGGCTTAGGCTTCTTGAAGCAAGAAGTATCTCACTGAATATAACAGATACATTTTTGCTTCTTAGTATGGAATATTAGAGTATGTGTACTTAGCATTAAATGCTTCTCTGGTAGGATATTTACATTCATTGAGGTCTTAGAATATTTCAAATGAATTGGATACGTCGGTACTTCAGCTTATTCGAATTTTGTGGATGGTAATCTGTAGCTTTGGTTTTTATTTTCCTTTGGACACTTTTTCGGCCAGTAAGTATATTTCAGTCTCTAATCTCCTATATATATATATATATTTAAATGAAAATCAAATTAGAATTAGAATTTTTTCTATACATATATCTTTGAAGTTAGGACTTAGGAGAAATAGGGTTCATACAAATATGCCGCATAGGAAATTAGTTAATTTTTATCTATACATAGTACATAGCTTTAAAGTTAAGACAAATAAGGCTCATAGAGCTATGCCATATAGGAAATTAGTTAAATTGAGTCACTTTTATGAATAGCTTGTGGTCCAATGTTGAGTTTCCTGCGATTCCCTTTCCTTCTTAAAATTTTAATTAAAAAATTTTAAGTCACTTACTTTCAATTGCGACAGCTCTGAAAGCTAAATCCATAACGAATTCAAAGTCAACTTCCTCCGGTTCTGAGTTACAATAGCAATATAAGAGGTAAGAAATGCACAACCTAAAAAGAAAATGGTATATCCCATGACATCTTTACATCCTCTTACTCTATCTTACAAATCCAGTAGATGAAGACTATGAAGATTAGACGACTTCAAGCAAGCTGCTGCACATACAACTTTAATTTCCAAGTTCACAGTTCTTAGTTCATAGAAATTTACATATTAAGCTTTTAAATACAAAGAGAAAGAATTCTATAAGATATATCATTGTTTTTAACTTGCAGAGTCCCAAACTTCTACATAAATTATATCTTCCTTTTCGCTATTACCCTCGCTTTTCTTTATAAGAGAAACTAGAACAAAACAAATAAAAACACGCCCACAGCGCCAGTGTGGGCTATCCCTCTCGTATTGCATTATATTCATGCAACAAGCATGGTTTGATTGAAACTTTTTAGGTTTTTGTTTATAAATTATAAATGAAAAAGGAGGTTATATATATATATATAATTTATAAACTTTTTAGGTTTTTATTATTTTAAATATTTTTCTAAAAAATTTAACCTTTTGCTGACATGGCATTTTTTGCCACATGGCACTATCAACGGAGGCAATAATGAACCGTTTGTAAAAGGACTAATTTGGCTAAAATTGGGAGCTCAATGGGGCTTATTTGATTAAAGTTGAAGTTCATGTACTTATTAAACCGTTACCAGAAAGTTCATTGACTTTTTTTCCATTTAGAAAATAGGGTGTAGTTGAAGACAATATTTTTTTCTTCTTTAAAAAATTGTTTTAAAGTTAAGATTTTTAATTTGAAAATCAACGATTTAAAACTTAAAAGCCCACCAAATTTTGATTTCAATGTTAAAACCCAAAAGAAGAAAAAATAAGAGAAAATTTCAAAAAGGACACTCTACTAAGAATATTTATTGCTTGGTCTAATGAAGATGAAGAATTATTGTTTAGTAAATCTTATTTAACAAAATTAATAGAAAGGAAATTGTAATTACCTTTTTAACCTTGGTAAATGAAAAGAATTAAAACTACATGCTGAACTAATGGGCTCCTTTTTTTATTTTTTATTTTTTCTCCATTGCATTCGTCGCCATCATTGATCCACCCAATGCTTGCACTTCTTCAATAAGCAGCAACAAAAACAGTGAAATCATGGACAAAAGCTTCAATTTGTTGAGTCGACATGAAGTCGGCGGCAAATCCATGAGAAATTACTTGCAACAAGCTTACACCGAGCTGTCTCTTGAACATAATCCGAGAAATTTCTGCAGTTTAGCAGAAGAAACCATTCATCAGATTTTAAGGCTTCCCTACTTGATAATAATGGAATAAGGCCAATCAAATGGATTCCAATATATCATCAAAGCCGTTCATTTCCTTTTGCAACTATAGAATATCTTTGAGAACTGATTTCCTTTTCCAATATATCATCACCCAGTTTCAATTCTTACCCAGTTTTATCAAGGGATCCAAAAATGGGGTTTTGCCAAATACCTTATCACAATTCACAATCACCCCTCTTCCTCTCCTCTCTCTGCTTCACCCTATTTTAGAGATCCTATTTCCTCTATTTTAAGCTCAGAGCCTAATCAGTATTCTTCTTCAAGTTATTATCGTAATGGGATTTCCATGGATGGTTTCAGTTATTAGCCATCTTTCCCAGATTCGGATCAAAGATGGCCATGGAGAAAAATTAGAAAAAAGGAGCCCATCAGCCCAGCATGTAGTTTTAATTTTTTTTATTTAACAAGGTTAAAAAGGTAATTAAAATTTCCTTCTTATTAATTTTATTAAGTAAAATTTACCAAACAATAATTCTTTATTTTCATTAGACCAAGTAATAAATATTCCTGGTAGAGTACCTTTTTTTGAAATTTTCAAAAAAAATAACGTGGGTTTCAAGTAATTGGACTTGGAGTTAAAAACAAAAAAACCCATTATATTTTTATTTTTTTTTAGGGTGAAACCCATTATACTTTGGGTGAGGCTCTAGTCCAATACACCCTCCCTCAATTACTTTCTAATATAGAGTTGGATGGATAACACCTGTTAAAATTATGTTCAATGGCTTAGATTGAAATTTCTAATGATCCTCCCTTCACCCGTTAATCTCACGTTATCACTCAACCTTTCACGGTTTCACCGTCCTCTGTCACAATGCTTTTTTATCAAGCTATCTCTTTAACGGTGCAACAACTGCAATTGTTTTTTTTTTTCATCCATCCTTTTAACACTCAATCATTGAACTAGGATTTTAAATGGGTTCTCCTCTTCTGTAATTCACTAATTCTTTCATTTATTTATTATTCCTTTTTTTTCTATTATAATTATAATAATTTCCCCCCATTGTTTCAAACCCTTCTCGATTTTTTGTATGCAATAAGAAATCTAATATCTCTCTCCCATATTTCTCCTCGGTTGATATAAACATTTTTTTCCCTTTTCAATGGCTTTTTCGGTTTTTCCCTTTCTTGTTGGATGATTGGATTGATAAAATGGAAGATTACTCAATAAAGAGAAAGATCTATTGCCTCTAAAGGAAAAACAACATATCCTGATCACTATGAAGGAAAAGAAATTGGGTGGACTAAAATTACTTTCAAGATTTTAATCAGTAACAAAATATAGAGTTGGTCATTTAGTTTCAGTTTTTGGCCAAAAAATCTAGTTCCAGTTGCAACTTCCTTTGAATTGCAACGGAGAAGACGGAAGATGGGAAACGTGAGATTAACGGAGTAAAAGGATAGTGAATTTAGTTTTTAATATAAGCCAATTGAATATAATTTTAATAGGTGCTATACATCCAACACTGTATTGGAAAGTAATGGAGGGAGAATGGACTGGAGCCAAACCTTTATACTTTAATTAGTTATGCGTATCGCACCGTAGTGGATGTATTGTATGATACAGGCTAGGATATATAGTAAATGTTATTTGAAAGACTCATGAAATTTATCAAAAGGTCATTTTGAGAATCCATGAGAAGGCTCCATTTTTTATCTTCTGTCTTTTCTCACATGCCAAATTACTAAGAAGACCCTAGGTTAGTTTTTAGTCATTTCTTGTCCTTGAACCCTTTTTTGTAATTGTCATTTTCTTTCACATAAATGTTATAATAAATCATATCCCCTTATCTCTACTTTTGCTAATGAACGCTAGAATTGTAACGACCTCTCTTCAGGCTTTTCATATACATATGAAGAAAAGAGTAAACTTAGTTTTTGTTTAACTGCTACACACTTTAGAGGAGGAAACAAAATTGTAGCTATTGCATCTGTCCATATACAAACTAATATTTACTATTTATTGCCAACTTTAGGGCATATGCTTAATGTTAATAGTATAGCCTTTTAAAGATGCAACACATTTAAAATCATAGTACTTTCGAACTTTCCTACGCATCAAATAATTTAATTCGAATAGAAAATTGTTCAAAGAAGTAGATTTCTAAAACACCCGACACGCCAGCGTGGACCAATCCACTTATACTATATTAATTGCAAAACAAAACATTATATCAATTCGTATCGATTTATATGTGTATTGTATTGTATAATACTACCACGATCATGCAATATTGATAACTATGTATATCGTACAATAACTATGTATATGCATGTATATATATTATGGCAAATTATACAATACACTGACGGTGGAGTTTAGAAAACTACACAAGTGGGTCTTTAAGGGTGACATGTGTCCCTTAGGGATTAGATTGAAATATTTAAAATTTAATTAATTCAAAAAATGGACATGTGTCAACTCCATAAGCCGCTTGTGGAGTCCAAAATTTATACCGCCGGTGTATCATATAATCACCCATATATATATATATATGTGTGTATAAGGATAAAATAATAAACTATTCACGAGACTGAGGGTGTGTAATTTCCCTGAATTAATGTGATATCATTGAGAAAACTAAAGTAATGGCTTGTGAGAGAGAATTTAAAATGACAAGTATGGAAGTGCATTAAAATCTCACCGTGGATCTCATTTAATCACGGGGATTCCCTATAGAATAACAACTCAATTCGTGACTCGAAATTACAAATTTGAACAGCCACCCAATTCAACCGAAAGGGGCATCCTAACAAACAGGCCTTTCAATCTCTAATTCCTTGCCAATTTTGGCAAAGGTCTCTACTACTCTTGTTTATCACTTGAACAAGATGGGATGAGCTACCAGGCGTATCTACAAAAGTCATACATGTATAAAACTATGGGTTCGATCGGTGAAAATAACTGAAATTGAAAAAATAATGAGAGGAAGAAAGAAGAGAAGAATCATGCATTGATGTTGCAAGCTGTGGGCTTGGACTTGTCGAGGATCGACCACATGACTTGGACATCCTCATAGGCACATGCCATGACCTCTCCATGCAGATCCATAACTCGATTTTCATGCTCTGCATCCACAAAACAAAATAGGTCAAGACTTAAGTCTTGAAAATATCAACCTGATTCGAACAAAATTAACTTATAAATAAAAAAAAAAGAAATGGAAGGAGTACCAAATATAGGCAATAACATATACTATTACATACCTCTTTGGGACTTCTTATCCCTTGGTTGCTGATTGAAGAAAGTGCAGGCCTTTTTGAAGGGTGATGTAATGGTTTTCTTCCAGGAAGCCATGGATTTCCAATTGTGTGCTTTTTCTTATTATTATGCTCAGCGCTCTCTGCAAAACGACCGAATTTCCCTTTCTCTATTGGGCATTGGCCCTTTTTAATTTGGTCAAAAGGTATTATATAAGGAGGAGAGTGGGGGAAAGAGAGGCAAGATCCGTGAGATGAGCTAGGAGGAACATCACTCCTTTTTTTATGTTTCTTCTTATCTCAAAGGTTCTTCGCCGACTGCACCAAAGCACATGCTGCACGCTTCCAAACACAACTCTACACGTGAATGCCTTTACTTTTTGGAACGTGACGTCTAAAAATGACCGCTTCCCCACTTGGCTTCCCTTCCCTCTATTATTATCTCTTGCTATAATGCATATGTACTTCCTCTATGTTCTTGCTATATACTATGTTTAATCATTGATTAATGTGAACAATGATAATCTATATTTCAAGCTCTTAACAAAATTACCTGAAGTATCCATCAAACTTTTTGTTTTGGAGTTAGAAAAGTTGGTTATTTGTCATTTTGTTCTTCATCATTTTTGTACTTGACTTCATCCTTTTTATTTTTTTATTTATTGAATGTATATTTTTACTGTTTTTAAGAATTCATTAACCTAATTTATTAATTCTTTTGACAATTCTTCAAAAAAAGAATTAATTCTTTTGACAAATTTGGTTTTTATTTTTTCATTTTAGTCGAAAGGTAGTTATTATTATTCTAGGGTCTCCATTTTTTTATTGACATAAAACATGGTAGGGTCTCCATTTAAATACAACATTTTTTTTTAAAAAAATCATTATAATATCTTCCCATTCTTTGAATTTTACCTTGTTTTAGGACAAAATAAACTTTCATTGATATCAAATGAAATGAAAGTACAATAGAACTGATATTACAATAATTTTCAGGATATCCTTCTTTATATCAAATCTCGGTAAAACTCGCAATCAACTAATTTTGCACTAGATGAATTGGATCTTCCTTGAAGATCCAAAACATTTGTCTAGGATCATATTAATGTCTCGTTATCACGCCCATCACCCTCTCGTGATCTCTTATGCTTCCAAACAAAAAGTTTTGATCAATGATGATAAAGTGATTGATTTAATTAACATATCTCCTTAGCACAAAAAATAATGGGATTAACACGATTTTACCACCAATTTAAATAGATAGAAGGTTGATAATTCTTTAAACTATAAGATTCAGACTCGAAAATAATTAAGACTATAAAAGAATATTTTTAAGACTATAAAAGAAACTGACTCTACCATTTTACTTAACCAAATTCTTTTGGGCATTATCTAGTTTGACTGTTTGAGTATGGATAATTAGACTATGTATTAAATTGTTATTGTTTTATTATTCTCTCTTATTTCCCTCACACTTTTTTTATTTTACTTTACTCTCTCATTTTTTATTTAATACTAGACACGTTAGTCGCGCTCCGCTGCGGGGTAGTCTGATTTTTACAACAAAATATGAGGTGCGTTGAATTAATTAAATTATTAAAAATTAATTATAAAAAATAAATTCAAGTAATGAAAAAAATAAGTCAAAATGATTAATTAAAAAATCAATAGCTATTTAAATAATAGATATGTTTGAAAGGAAAACTTGGATAAATATTGAACATGTACAATTAAACAAATTAATGACTGTCAAATATCCTAAACACATTTAACCCTATCATGAAATATAAAATTTGAAATTAATTTGAAAGAAAACTATGATTTTTTTTTTTATTTTTTTTATAGTTTATGATGGATGATGTGGGTGTAGCACTTAAGCATATTAATAGTTGAGAGATTAAAGTATTCAATTTACATATTTAAGCAAGTAAGGCTGCACAATAGTTTCAACAATAGAAGATTTACAAACAGCAACCTTATGGGCAAGAAAGTCAACTATTATATTAGCTTCTCTATAAACAAAAGTTAAGCTAATACTAGTAAATTCTGTTGATAACAACTTGTTATCTTCAACTATAATTTCCTACAAATTGGTATTGAAATGACATTAGGTTTCATAGAATTTTGTTTGTAGGACTACTAACACTAAAAGGTAAAGGATATATAACTGGTTAATCTGTTCATGATCACTGATTCCAAAATTAGTTTCTGTTGAAATAAGGATTCATTCCTAGTTGCCACATTCTTCCATAAAGTTGTAGTAAATCAACTAATTTGGGAAATCCATTTTGTTTTCGGGAGGAAGAGATATGTCTTGAGATACTAAGGTTTTTTTTTAAAGGCAATCAATATTATTAATAGATAAGCAAAGGCCACAGTCTAAATATTCAAGAGTACCAGTTGTTGCACCAAAACAGAAAATGCAGCAAATTGAACCTCAAAACAGCAAAAAAAAAAAAAAAAAAACAAGAAACAACAGTAAAACAGAACTACAGAAGACAACAAGACACCACACTACCAAGTGTTTGATAAGTAAAATAAGATGAAAGTATAGTTTGTGTCCCATTTGGTGCTTAACAAGTAACAACCTACTTATTGGTTAATAATGTGGACATTCCTTGTTCCTTTATAATATGATCAAATTAAGTTTTCAGGTTTACTTCCATAAAAATTCCAGGGCGGGGAAGGGATTTGGTTCAGTGTGTGAAACGGAAATGGGGAATTCATACAAAGAGGACGTAAAAAAAGTCTCCGAATGTGAGAGTGACCAGTAAAAATGAGTTCTCCCCGATATACAGGAAAGTGGTAATAATGTGCTCAACAATGCATGATAGGAGGCCAAGAAGCTAATTATAATCATATAGATTCCAAGTTCTGAGGGTGAGATTTATGAGTGTATCAATTCACGAAAATGTTGCATGTGAGTAGGAATGGTATTACTGATAAGTTGAGACAAAGGGTAGATGGAATTATTTCCTACATCCAGTGTGTGCCATGCCAATATGCATCAATTATCCGATATTAAACTTTTTTTCTTCTTTTACTAATAAGAGTTGTATCAAGTGGTAAGCGGTTTGTTCCAGCTTAAACAAGTCTCAGATTCGAGAACTTGCGTACGCAGCCGCCCCTGTTGGGAGACTCACCCAATATAACCAGGTGCGCGACGCGGATCGGATCCGGATTAGTTAGACAAAATCCTGTACACCGGATGAGATAAAAAAAAAAACTTTCTTTCTTTTGTTAAAAGCAATTAATACATTGCTCGAAGGGTGAAGGGGCATTAAATATTTGAGTCTCAGGCACTTCTGATCTAAAATTTTTATGGTGGCGAGGCGAGAGGTAGACAATGGGCATGTGAAGTCCACATGTTTCACTGGGAAAAGTAGGACTGTTTAAGACACCCGTATCAATGTGGGTCCAAAACTGTTAGAATATACATCTATTTAACTTAGACATGTTCCTAATCCTAAGCATTTTTTTAGAGTTTGTTTCTTTCCGGTATTGGGTAATTACGTTAGAATTTGATGTGATTGTATTTTTTTTTTTTTTGAGTCTTCTTGGGTCCGGACTTGCTAAAGCCTAAAGTCCGGACTCCGGACATGTCCGCATGGCTCATATGAGCCATTGGATTTGGATGTAATCAATGTTGAGAAAACCGGATCGGATGTTGAACCGATTTTCTTATCGATTTTCGGTTTTATCGATTCAATCGGTCAATTCGATTATATTTCTTTGAAAATAATTGAACCGATTTACAATCCGATCGGTTCAATCGGTCGATCTTATCCGGTTTTATCAACACTGGATGTGATAGGCAATATAACCTTTGATTAAGGATGAGCTTTATTTTTCTTTACTTGTGTTTGTAGCCGATTATATGGATACCAGCACTAATTCTGTGTGGACCTCACCATAAAGCCAAAGTTTACTCTTTTTTCTATTTGGCTTAATAGCGCTTTGCCCCATGTAATTTGCAAATTTAAGACAGATTACCTCTTAAATTTTAAATTTTGCCACTTTGTCCCATGAATTTGAAAAATCAGGCCAATTTGTCCCTTGATTTGACGGTTGACTAACGTATCCGTTAAGTCCCACTAAATTTGCTGACGTGGCAAACTTAATTATGTTGACGTGATATTTTCATGTCAACGCTCATGTGGGCCCCACCATAACATTTTAGATCATGTGGGGCCCACATAAGCGTTGACAGGGAAATACCATGTCAGCATGAATTTGCCACATCAGCAAATCTGATGGGATTTAATGAAATCCGTCACGTAAAGAGGGGGATTGGCCTGATTTTGCAAATTCAAGGGATAAAGTGGCACAATTTAAATTTTAAAGTTCATAGAGCAAGCTATCCTAAATTTGCAAAGTGGCTATTAAGCTTGAACTTTAAATTGTGCCACTTTACCCCCTAGATTTGTATAATCAGGCCAATTTACCCCTTGACTTGACGCTTGACTAACGTGGCCGTTAAGTCCCACTAAATTTACTGACGTGGCAAACTTAATTACGCTGACGTGGCATTTCCATGTCAACGCTCATGTGGGCCCCACCATAACATTTTGGGTCATGTGAGGCCCACATAAGCGTTGACATGGAAATACCATGTTAGGATAAATTTGCCACGTCAGCAAATCTGATGGCACTTAACGGAATCCATCACGTGAAGAAAGGGATTGGCCTGATTTTACAAATTCAGGGGGCAAAGTGGCACAATTTAAACTTCATGGAGCAATCTATTCTAAATTTGCAAAATACATGGGCAAAATGGCTATTAAACCTTTTTTTTGTTTTATTGTTTCCTTCTTTTTCTTTAAAGTTTTCTTAGCAGGCGGAACTTTTTATTAGCTCTAACAAAATAATTTAAACTTTAAGGATGAAGAATATAAATTTAATAATCACTACAGAAAAACAGTGAAATAGCGGCGTTTATTTTTAAATATAGCGGTGTTCGTAAACGCCACTATTTCATATAACGGCGTCTGACTAGACGCCGTCAAGGTCGCCGTTATATAACATGCCGTTATTTTGCGGCGTCTTGTACGCAGACGCCGCTATACGGATTACAGCGTCCAAACGCCGTCATATAGAGGCGTTTAGACGCCGTCATATTTTTTTTTCCCAAAATCACAAATGTTATTTTTCCATATACAGCTTAAGTTAGCGGCGTCTTGATATTCAGACGCTGCTATAAAACGGCGTTTTGTTCTTCAGACGCTGCTATATAACGTTATATCCCAATTGAGGATATTTATTTGTAGCAAAATTTAGGGTGATTGGGAGTTGTTTCTATACGATAATAGCACAAAATATAAAATGCCAGTGAAATAAACGATCAGACTTAATTACCAAAGGAAGTTTATTACATTACATCCACATGATTTTCAAAGTAGCATATATATATATGAAAATTGTTTTATACACAATTTCAATAAAAAAACTCTATTGTTCCAGTGTTACATCAACCACACATGATTAAAGGAATTTAAGAAATCAAAAGAATCATATTGTATCTACTTGTTTACCACAGCGTGATTGTGCACTGGAAATTGAAGTATTGACAAAAAAATTACCACCATCTCCATCGTCCGCACCATCGCCACCGCCACTAGTATTCGCATTTTGAGTGCCCTACTAAAAAATATAAGAGTTATAGCACTTAATTAGAAAATCAGTTTAGGGGCAAAGACTTTTACATACACTAAATAATGAGAAAATGAAAATCTCATTACCTATGGCGTGCTCTTTGCCACAACATCTATAGAATCTGGGAATTTTTGTGCAACAATCATCATCAGCTTATCTAGTTTGGAGGAAATTCGAGCATTCTCATTAGCCAAACGATCAAGCTACTCTCTCTCCACTCGTCTCTCTTCTTCAATTTGGCGCAATCTTTTGTTGATTTTGCAATTCCCTTCGCTGCAAACAAAAGACATAAATAACTTTAAAACGACGAAAACAGCCAATGTCAAAATGAAACCATAACGAACTCCTTTTTTGTAATATCCAGTTTTCATCAAATTATAAAGTAAAACAATTTAAATTTCGAACCTGCATTTCTTCTCTTAGCTGCTGAACCTCTGATGAAGAACCCTTCGAATAGGCCGTGAACAAATGAGCATTGTCTTTAAAGACGTCTTTTGGTGTGACCCCCAATCCAAGACATCTGACTCGGCCAGGTTGTTCTTCCCCTAACACCTCAACCAAAATTCTGCTTTCAACTTCATCCTTTGACAAATTCGTTGTATCCTCCGTAGATGCGGTTTTCTGCAAATCGTCTATCATTTTCTATTTTATAACAATTACAAACCACATGTCAGAGCCACTTGCAAAGAGAAATAATACACATTTGCTTGATTTAGAATTGGAAAACTCACCATAACTTCCCCGACTTTTTCGTTTACGGGTGCTCCATTTCTTCTTGTATGCGTCTTCTTGAACACGTTGAAACGCCCAACATCTTCTCCTTTATTCCTCTATAAATAATTCAAAGAAGAATTTGCATGTGATTTGCCAAAACAATTTAAATAACTTGTTTAAATTTGTAGAAAAAAAGTAGCAGCAGCAACCATGATTAATATTTACATTCTTTAAAAACGCAGCAATTCTAAATTACTTACCATCTCATCTCTCAGTTTCGCAAAGCTTTTTGAGCATGCTGTGTGAAGATTATGTTGACATTCTCGGCTCTCTTTTCCTACTTTTGCCTTTTCTATAAACAAAAAATGCATAATGTTAATATGCCAACAAGAATAATGTGCCACCAAGAATGCACTTTTTCTACAAATTTAAATACTAATAAGATGTACCTTTCCTTTTGTTGAGTGCCAATATTCTGCCATGGGGTCGAAAAGGTATGCGGGTATCTTTGGATCTCGCGCAGCTTTCGTCGCAGGAAGTGTATCTCTATAGAATTCTTTCTTCAATTTATGCCTGTAGTCCCTCCACTTTTCCCCATATTCATTTCTAGCCATGGGTCTGTGTCACAGTCAAAGCGAAATCTTGTCTGAAAACATAAACAATAATGCAGAAAATTCATATTAACATTATGCATTACACTTTGAATTTAAATATGGAACACAAACACAATTTAGAACTCTATTTGGAAAGATGATTTAAGGAAGCTACAAACCTTAACAAACTCCAGCGCTCTTTCTTTGACAGTATGATCAATGGTATTCCATGGCTTTGGACTCACTGGAAGTCGTACTTGATCCCGACCCAACTTCCCTAGAAATCCTCCAAGGAGTTTGCTTTCATCTCCAACAGGTTGCTTCAATTCATTACCTTTAATAATAACTCTGTAGGGAGGCCGTTCGGTCTAGAGTTTATTCAAATTTGTTTTTACTTGTTTCTCCACTCCATTGTCATCAACAACTATAATTAAAAATGAGTTAGTAAATCATATAAAAAAAAGTGACAGAAAATTCCCAAGTCAAATAGATTATGGTTCTAGTGGAATACCTATAACGATTGTTATATAATTTGAATCAACCAGCTCAGAGAGTTCAGAAGTGGCATTACGACTGTTGCTCGGCCCCGCTTCGTTAAGCGCAGCCGAACCGACCCGAGGCGAAGTGGGAGGATCCACTGATGGGGTCAAAGTGGGAGGATCCACTGCTGGGGTCGAAGTGGGGAGAGCCGTAAGATGAACATCTGCTTCTGAATTGGATCTGAATAGCTTCTGAATTGCTTTCTTAGAGTTTATTATAGAACTTGAACCTTCCGGGAACTTCCTCTTCATATAACCTTTGGGTTTGCTGCATAGTAGACAAAAAAAACCAAACAAAAATTAGTGAACAATAACACAAAAACAAAACAAATTAGTTATTGAAACTACATATGGAATATTCAAACTTCAATCAAAACAATTTCCATTTCTTACGAACCTTGTATTGTACTTTTGCATATTAACAGCAATAGTGCGTATCTTGATCTGCAAATTGCAATTGTAAAAAAAAAAGACCACAACAGGTATGACTTCAAAAAATGTATTCTAAACAAAGAAAGTAACTATATATGCTATTCTGTGAATTACATACTCATTTAAGAATGCATTTTCAATTATTCCATATACATATGAAATGAACCAATGGGGTAGTTGAAATTGCCAAATCAAATTTTAATTTTGGATAGCAAAGTTTCAAGTAATGTAAAAGTTAAGCACATGCCAGTAGGACTGATTTTCATATAGCTAGCACAACTACCTGTCACTTTTAGCATTGACAGTGGAGTTCAATTTGTAAGTCCATTAAAAAAAACAACTAAACATGGCATATTTTTAGCACTGACCCAATTTGCCAAATTGCATATTTTTGGTGTCAAATGATGTTTTCTTCCTTGCAGATTAACATTATCAGACTAAACAACATTTCTCTAACTTTCAAGATGTAATCAATTATGTTCCATGGACATATCAAACAATGAGCAACTCAACCAATATTTAGATACAAAAAGCATCTTTAAGCTATAACATCAGTATGGTCCAGAATTGTATATACATCTTGAAAACATTAAAACCAAGTCAATATGGAATAAACAAGTACCTGGTGGATTGAAGCCAAGGAGGAACCCAGTTAAGAATCCAGCAATGCAAAATGGGCGAATAGAAAAATTTATGGTATCCTTCAGAAGAAACAAAAAAATTCAATGAATAATTGAGAAAATTAAACAAAACAAATGAAATGAACACAACCATTTTGGAAATTACTCTAAATAATTCCTCTAATCTGGACTAAACTTGATAAGAGCCCTGGTGGAATTATCTTGAGAGATTAACCAGTTGCCCAATTTCCTTAGGCAAGATTTTAATGTCAGACATGACAAGGGTAAGAATTTCTAAACTCTTAATGACAAAGCCCTTGGAGTAGCTATCATTCAACAAACAAGAATCTTTGAGGCTATTTACCAGTGTCAATAATCGATTCCGTTTTTCATCTATTGTCTTACGATCAGGGAATAAACCCAAACCTATCGCACATCTCAACAATAATTCAATAGGAACATTACGACCTAGTTGACTGAAAACCAGAAAAATTTGCCTCAGTTCATCATTTTGATGAATAAGAAACAAAACAAAAAAATTTGATGAATAATTGAGAAAATTAAACAAAACAAATGCGAAGGGAAATGAACCGAATAGAAAAACAACGGGTTTTAGAAATTTGGGAATGATTCGAGGAGAAAGAAACAAAAAAAAATTAGGGAAGGAAGAAAAGGAGAAAATGGGCGCTGCGAATGAGAAGGAAAGGAGAAAAGTAAATCACCTGCGGAAAGGGCTGCTGGGATTCGACAATGCACTTCTGGGGTCGCTGCGATTAGACAATTTTAGGGTGGAGGAGGGCGGAGGAGAGGGAAGAAAATGGTTGATTGTTTCGATTGAGAGAAGAAAAGGACTTAGCGAATTTTAGCTGGTTTAGGGTAACCAAAACAGCATCGTTTAATCTTTAATTTATCAAATAGCGGCGTCTCATATACCAAGACGCCGCTATATTTAAGAAATTAGAAAAAAATTAGAAATTCGACAAATATAAATGGGAGCCCTGTTAGGGTCCAACTGGGCGTCCCGTCAAGACAGACAGACGCCCAAAATTTTAGGACTCAACCTGGCTCCCAACTGAGTGGCAACCGGGCTCCCATTTTGGCTCCACCAAATAGCGGCATCTAGGTACTCAGACGCCGTTAAATAGTGGCGTTTTAATAGAGTAGACGCCGCCATTTTAGAAATTAAATAAAAAAAATTATTAATAATTAGAAATTAGGAAGCCCAACTGGGAGCCCGGTTAGGGTCCAACTGGGCGCCCAGTCAGGACAGACCCTACACCAAAATTGCTTCAACTCAACTGGGCTCCCAGCTGAGTGGCAACCGGGCTCCCATTTAGACTCCACCAATTAGTGGCGTCTAATTAGTCTGACGCCGTTAAATAGTGGCGTTTGGCTCATTAAACGCCGCTAAATGGTGGCATTTCATTCATTAGACGCCGCGATTGTGCTGCAAATCCTTGAACCCTAATAAACAACTCTTAATGTTAACAATGACAATTTAAATGGTATTCCATATTATAATCGACAAATATTAAAACTAAGAACTAAAATTAATTCAAAGTTGTATAAGAACTCAACAAAATTACCAAAGAAAATGAATTACACGATGCTACATCCAAATGGAATTCATATACATTGCATAAACATAATTTTAGGATAAGTCGACCTTGCAAAATGAGAACCCCTAAACCCATTTACAAAATCAAACATGTTATTCATCTAACTCAACACCTTGTCGAATCCATTGCATTTCGGATTCGTCAACCATTACATTGGAAGGAAAAAAAGCTTCGTTCGTGGCTCATTGGAGGATTCCCCTCCCATGTCAAAATTATCTCTAGGTGTATTGTGAACAACAACATGCCAAGCTCGTTCGATCGGATCTTGCGAGTAGAAAACTTGTTTAACTTGAGAGGAGAAAACATAAGGGTCATCAACAACATGATCACCGGTATGAATGAGCCGATCAAAATTGACTAGAGTAAAGCCAAACTCATCTTTCTTAACACCTCTAGAACTATTCACATCAGCCCAATGACATCGAAACAAGACAACCCTATACTTTTCATCAAAATCTAATTCAATGATATCATTAAGCACTCCATAGTAGTCAAGGTTTCCTTCTAAAGGGTTCAAATCTTGAGAACTAGCATAACTTGTAGTTGCCGAAGTGACAACTACTCCAGAATTTTGTGTTCGACCCTTGCTCTCAAATTTGTTTGACCTTAACCGATATCCATTGATGGAATATCCCTTGTACCTTTTCACAATCTCCTTTGGACCTCGAGCAAGAATTCCAACTTCTTCAGAAACTTGAAGCCCATCGTTAACCTGAAGGTAATCCATATATAAGTAACTTATATATACAACCCATTGTAAGTATCATAACAATAAAGGAAAAGGTAATTAACTCACCTGTTGCCTAAACCAATCAAGAAACCTCTCTGTGAATATCTTATTAACATCACGTTGGTTAGGTCGTCGAGAACGGTTGTTGATGACCAAGCTTCTCTTGTAGTTTCTAAACTTAAAAAGAAGCTTAATTAGTACTAAGATGTAAAAACATATGTTTATGCTACTGATTGTTTATACTAACCTTCTAAATGGCTCAATCGCATCATGGTGGAAAAGAACGTATCGATGTGCTTGGGTCATTGATATATGATCTAACTCGACATACTGAAACCCGCCAATTTTTTCACCACCACTTGAGAATAAATAAGGAACGCCATTATCATTTTCCGAGCAGCCAGGATTTCTTGATGGTCTATTAAATCGAGTTCCGATTCCTTCAAGATATCTAGAACAGAATGTCATGCATTCCTCTGCCAAGTAACCTTCGGCAATTGAACCTTCCGGAAACCGTTTGTTTAGCACGTAGGCACCCAACTTACCTAAGAACCTATGAAAATAATAGTACAAGTTAAATTTTTTCCATAGTATTGAAAATAAATAACTTGCTTTATGGAAATTGAAGTAGTACCTTTCTACCGGATACATCCACCTAGGAGAAACCGGTCCACCAAGTTTTGCTTGTAATGGCAAGTGAATAACCAAACGAACCATTATGGTGAAAAGGCTAGGAGGGAAGACCTTATCTAGATTGCATAAAGCCAATGCGGCGCGTTCTTGAAGTTTGTCAAGCTCATCTACCTTGAGAACCTTAGCACAGAGAGCTTTGAATAT
>AWWV01015785.1:0-38263 GCA_001974805.1 Corchorus capsularis | reverse complement strand
TATATTGGCAAATTATACAATACACTGTCAGTGGAGTTTAGCAGCCTACACAAGCGGGTCCTGAAGGGTGACATGTGTCCTTTAGGGACTAGATTGAAATAATTAAAACTTAATTAATTAAAAAAATGGACATGTGTGAACTCCACCACCCCCGCTTGTGGAGTCAAAAATTTACACCGCCGGTGTATCAAATAATTACCCTTCCATATTTTATAATTAAGGGTCAAAGTTAGAACCATATATTTTGATCGAACAAAGTTAATTAATTTGGGATGGAGGAAGAACTTATACACTCCTGAGCATTAAACTCAATTAGTAAGGCACACGTTCCTTAAACTCTATAAGGTCTCAAGTTGAAATCTCATTGTATGTGTTCAACTTCGATGTTGGTTTGGTTGTTGTTATTGATAAAATCTAAATGAAAGAAGCAGAAAACTTAATTGCATTGATGAATTGAATGAATTTATACAAAGAGCTAACTAGGCTTTATTATTCTGGTAACTTGGTAATCATAATTCTAACCAACTAACTAACTAATTAGCCTTAACTGTTTTACATTGTCTAACAGTTATTGTTGTTAATATTAAGTAAACCTTATTTGAGCTAGGTCGATCCACTATGAGGTAAAACTCTTTTAACAATGATTTTTTTTGTATATTTACAAGTTAATCTTGTTCGAGCCGAGTTAGCTCAGCTCTCCCAACAATGAATTTTTACATTCACAAGATATGACCTCGAGACTAGGGCAGAATCAGAAATTTGTTTTGGAAGGCCAATCGATATATTTGTGTGTGTGTGTATCAATTAATGTTAAGTTAGAGTCATATGAGAGTATATACAATGTAAACAAAGAAATTTAATGTCATGATTTGAATAGTCACCAATTTAGTGAGTAATAATACTATAAATATAATAATGTAATAAGAAAAAAAATAAGATAAATATAGATTGAAAGAAGTTAAAAAAACTTGGATAGTATAAGGTAACTTAAAAATTTTATCAAGGGGTCAAATTAAAAAAAAAAAAACAATTATGAGGGGCACCTTATATTATTATTATTATTATTATAGTTTGTTTAATCATTTATCATCTTTTACATAGAAAGGAGTTGAAGACCAAAAAAAAACCCAATAACGGACACCCTAAATCAAGGAAAAAGGTATAGACCAAAAGCAAGATTTCATGGACACTACTTCCATATATACTTATCCGTTTCAAAACTGATTATTATTATTTTATTTTTAATCTTCTCTCCTTCACTATTATATTGCCCAAACTCAGGCTTTCCATTACGAAGCTTTTTTTTTTTTTTAATACCAGACGAAGCTTCATTGCAAAATTATGGGTATGTTGTGTATTATAATTATTAGCTTTCTGATTGGGAATCTTGAATGCTCAAAAGGTGTTGCAGTTGCTGCGTCAGAAAGAGTTCCTGCATTGTTTGTGTTTGGAGACTCATTGGTGGATGTTGGCAACAACAATTTCCTTAGCTCAATTGCGAAGTCTAATTATTTTCCTTATGGTATTGATTTCAATATGCGCTCTACCGGAAGATTTTCTAACGGGAAAACATTTGTTGACATTATCGGTGAGCTCTTTTACACTCTAAACGTTGATTCTACTTCTACCTGTTTTTCCAATAAACTCAAATTTGTTCTTTTATTATTTCTTTTTTATCGTTGCACATGATATTTATGAATGTTATGATAGAGATTGCTACACTTTTTTAAGGTAATATATATATATATTTGAAGTAAATGATCATGTTATATATATGTATATAAACAAATTTGTCTACAAATTATGTAATATTTTCGTTTTCCTTGGATTGTTAACATATAATTAACATGAGATGTATAGGGGAGATGTTGGGCGTACCTTATCCTGCTGCCTTTGCTGATCCAAACTCCGTTGGAGTTAAGCTACTTGGAGGGGTGAATTATGCTTCAGCAGCTGCTGGCATACTTGATGAGAGTGGCCAACATTACGTATGTTTTCTCCTTTCCTTTTTCCTTTTTTTTTTGGTTAATTTAGCCTCTAATAATATTCACCAAAAAGGTTAGTTTAATCCACCAAAAAATTTAGCCTCTAATAATTAAACATACCGAGGACATAAATAATCCAAATTAAAGTATTAAGAAATGGGTTTAAATTCTATTAGGATCATCCTAAAAATGGGTGTTTTTAGAATTCCACTAGGATGATGCCACCTAATCAAATTTAAATCATCATCAAATCCTAATTTACACCCTACCACACCTAATTAAATTTTTATTAATTACCTTAACTTAATCTTAACTTTATTTAAAAAATAAAATTAACAAACACCAAGAAAAAAAAAGTTAGAAATCATAAATTGAAAAAACTGTTCTTAAGGTGAAAAAAAAATTCTAATAACCCTAGACAAATAAACAAGACAATAAGCGGATTACAGCTACTTTATTTTTTTGAAGACATGTTACAAGTTTGAAATTCATCACAGTCAATTTATACTCATCAAAGAAGAAGGAAAGGAAACGATGAACACCAAAGCGATTTTCAAACCCATCATTGCTTTGCAGGCAATTGTTTCTGCACATTTAGTCTCGGTATCTTTTTGTGGAAAGCCTTCTCTTGAACAAGTGTATCCAATCAGAGATCTATCTTTGTGAGACAGCCAAGTATGGCAGTATGCTAAAACCTTTTCGCCTTGAATACGAATTCTCTTGATTGTTTTTCTAGGGTTAGAATAGAATTTTTTTTTCGCCTGAAGAGCAATTTTTTCAATTTCTGATTTCTAGTTAAGATTAGGTTAATTAATAAAAATTTAATTAGGTGTAGTAGGGTGTAAATTAAGATTTGATAATGATTCAAATTTGATTAGGTGGCATCATCCTAATGGAATCCTAAAAATACCCATTTTTAGGATGATCCTAATAGAATTTAAACCCTTAAAGACACAATTGATAATATACGTATTGTTTATATTATATAGGCTAAATGTTCAAATAAGTCCATAATGTTGTAAAAATGTTCAGATAAGGGTCTAACCTTTTAATTTGGTTAATTAAGTTCCTAATGTTGCAAAATTGGCTCAAATCAGCCCCTGGCGTTAAATTGACAGCCTAATAAACCCCAAAACATTAGGGACTTGATTGACTCTAGGGACCGATTTGAGTCGATTTTGTAACGTTTGGGACTTAATTAACCAAATTAGAAGTTTAGACCGTTATTTGAGTATTTTTATAAACATTAGGGATCAATTTAAACAATTAGCCTATTATATATTATATATAAAGGTAATTAATTAAGATATAGCCTCCAGAGAGATTAAAGTCAAAAAGTAACTTGTGGTGGATGCAGGGAGCACGGTATAGCCTAAGCCAACAAGTAGTGAATTTTGAAAGCACCCTGGATCAACTAAAAACAATGATGGAGAGTAGTAATTTGACAAATTTTCTGGGGAAATCCATAGCAATTTTGGTGTTTGGGAGCAATGACTACATCAACAATTATCTCATGCCCTCCATGTACTCTTCTAGCTACACTTACAATCCTTCGCAATTTGGCAACCTTCTTCTCAACAACTATGCCCGCCAACTTTGGGTAAGACCAATTAAGATCATGTATGTATATGTATATATATGTTATGTAAATTATATATCAAAACAAAATTAATATTAATATATATATGAAATATACAAGCAGGCATTATACAGTTTAGGACTGAGGAAATTCTTCATTGCTGGAATTGGGCCTATAGGTTGCATCCCGAACCAAAGAGCCACAGGACAAGCACCGCCGGGAAGATGCGTAGATTACGTGAATCAGATATTGGGAACCTTTAACCAAGGCCTCAAATCAATTGCCGACCAGCTTAATAGGCGTCCTGGTGCTACCGTTGCTATTGGCAATACTTATGGTGCAGTTGGGGACATCCTAAACAATCCTTCCACTTATGGTACGTATCTAATTATAATTAAAATCATGCATTAATCATATATATATAATATTAATTGCCTAGGTAATTAATTACTGGAAAATGTTTTATATGTAATGCAGGATTCAATGTAGTTGATAGGGGATGCTGTGGAATTAGGAACCAAGGGCAAATAACATGCTTGCCATATGCATATCCATGCTCAAACAGAAAGGAATACGTGTTTTGGGACGCTTTCCATCCTACGCAGGCCGTTAATGAAATTCTAGCCCGTCGAGCTTTCTATGGGCCTCCTTTAGATTCTTATCCAATCAACATCCAACAAATGACTCTCATCAACTACTGATTTTCCATCCTTGTCATGAAAGATGCTGAAGGGCGATGAAATAAATGTTGTTAACCCCAACGGTATTACCCCTATAATCATTGAAATATCATCCTCTATTTTATTAGTACTAGTCTTCGCTTCCACGTGCGTTGCACGTGATACTTTAAATTATATGAAGATTAAAATCTTAAGCATACTACTAATTTTGTCCTAAAAAATTATATTATTAGAGATGACCAAATTTCATCCGAGTGTGGGTATTCGACTCGACTGCCTGAAACCGAACCAGATCCAACTCGATTCGACCAAAAAATCCGCTCAATTCGAAACCAAAATTATTTGACCCCAAATCATTAATGACCCGAACTCGATCAACCCGAAATTACCTAAATCGAGATTAATTATATTTAAATGACCAGAATCCGAAAAGACCTAAACCTGAAAATTAGAGGCTAAACCAGAGGCTCAAACCCAAAATTATTGGAACCATATGACCCAAAACCGAAAAACACCCAAACCAAAAATGACCTAAATCCAAATGACCCGACATTTGAGCGATCCAAACTCAACCCAATCTAAAACCAAAAATTAACCGAACCCGTATAACCCAAAATTTCCTTAACCCGAAACTGAACCCAAATCCAACCCGACCAGCCCATTTATATATACATTGGGTTTTACCATCAAAGTAACAAAAGAAATTATTCCATACAAATAAAAATATTAACAATGTATAAAACAACAAATTTAAACCCACAACAAAGTTGTATTTATCAAGAAAAAAATAATTATAAGTCAAATAAAATAATTACACGTTAGGAAAATAACAAATTTTAATCATAATACATTGAACTATGAGATAGAAAATGTCAATCACAATTACTTTTTAAATTAAAATGGTAAAAATAAAAAAAATATATATAAAATATTGAATTTAATTAAATGAAAATAGAGTTTTTAGTAGAATAAAATTGTATATTAGAAAAAATTTTTAATATATCCAAATTTTTTGGTAAAAATAAAGTAATTATAAAGATATTAGATTTAATTAAATGAAAATAGAGTTTTTAGTAGAATAAAATTGTATATTAGAAAAAATTTTAGTATATCCAAATTTTTTGGTAAAAATAAAGTAATTATAAAGATATTAAATTTAATTTAATTGAATAAAAATAGAGTTTCTAGTAGAATAAAACTATAATAGTTAAGTAAGGGCATTTAAGACAATATATTTGAAAAATAAGGATACAATAGGCAATTCAAAAGTTTCTCAAAACTCGTACTTTTATATATAGTATAGATTAAATGATATTTGCCAATATCCAAGTAAATCTATGTGTGTCTTAAAATTAGTTTGATGGGAAGCGTTTACAATTTTTTTTTTAGAAGCAAAGGCAATAAAATTTACTGCTACAAACGGCTAGTGCTATATAGTTTGCTGTTTGAATGGTGTTTATCCCACATTGCCAAGTAAATATATAAAAGTAAGAGCTTTATAAAAGGCAAGATACTTAAAAAGTTATCTTTGGATAAAAGCCTAGTTGGGGTTCTTGAGCCATTTGGGCTTGATTCTCACTGGACCCCCACTAGGCCTTAGTCATCCAAAATTAACTCAATTAGTATCTTGGCCTTTATAAAGCACTTGTTTTTGTATTTCCTTGGCAATTTGGAATAAATATCACTCAAACAACAAAGTGTATAACATTTCCCCACTAGTTTGTTGACTTAAAAAACAAATAATTCTACTTCTTACTCGATGTTCTTAAGCGGCTTTGTTGTATCCCAAATACAACTTGTTTGAAATAGTCAGACAATATTGTATTTGAGAAAGTGTGACTCCTCTAAGTTTTGTTTTTCTCTCTTAATTTTCAGAAATTTTCTAACAATTCAAATACAATATTACCTCTGTTGATTTCATATTTCTGAAATTGATCATCCATGGCTATCAATGATACAACCGTGAAAATACTGGCGCAACAAGATGTTAGCAAACTAAATCAATTTGATGGCACCAATTATTTAAGGTGGAAGGACAAGATCAAATTCCTCTTCTCAACTGTCAAGGTGTTCTACGTTCTTGATGAAAATCTGCCTGCCTTGCCTACTGCAACACCAGAGGATACTAATGAACAAAGGGCTGAACGTCAGACTCATGAGAATGATCTATTGACTTGTCGTGGTCTTATTCTCAGTTCACTCACTGATCGTCTGTATGATTTGTACTCTCCACTGCAAACTCCTCGTGAAATCAGGAATGCTTTGGAGACAAAATATCAGAATGAAAAACGCGGAACAAATAAGTTCTTAACCCTGAATTATTTTGATTTCAAAATGACTGATGATAAGCCTGTCATAGATCAAGTCCATGAACTGCAAATTCTGGTTTCCAGGTTAAGGGATTTGGATGTTGCAATCCCTGATGCACTTCAAATTGGTGCGATTCTGTCAAAACTGCCCCATTCTTGGAACAATTACCGAAAGAAGGTTCTGTTGCAAAGTGAAAGTTTCACTATGGAGCAATTTCAAACTCATCTGCAGATTGAGTGTGAGACTCGAGTCAGGGATGAGAAAATGTCCAAAGACAAAGATGCTGTAGAAAGTTCCAAGAACTGATCACAAATTCTTATGGTTGGGGCAAAGTCTGGAAACAAGTCAAACAAATCTAAGAGCCTTATAGTCAATAACAAAGACTTTAAGAAGAACAACAAGAATGACAAAACTTGCTTCATTGTGGCAAGAAAAGGCATTTCATCAAGGATTGTCGCTACAAGAAAAAGGAAGACAAGAAATCTGGTTCTACTTCTAAGACCAATGAAGCAAACATAGTGAAGGATGGAGATTATGTGGTTGTTGTCACTGAAGTGCATGCGGTTGTTGCTGCAAATTTTGATTTCTTCATTGATTCTGGTGCAACCATACAAATTTGCAACAAGAAGGATCTCTTTAGCACTTATGTTGAAGACGAATCTGAAGTGTTTATGGGAAATCAACCTGTTGTTCGTGTTGTTGGCAAAGGAAATGTAACTCTGAATTTTACATCAGGCCAAAAGCTCACTCTAGTGAATGTTTATCATGTTCCTGATGTGAAAAGGAACTTAGTTTCTGCAAGTTTACTTGTTAAACATGGCTTTAAGATACTCTTAGAATCTGATAAGGTTGTAATCACCGAAAATGGTGTGTTTATTGGCAAGGGTTATTCCCTTGATGGCTTGTTCAAGTTAAGTATTAATGAAATAAATTTAGTTTCTGTTTACTTGGCTGGTTCTCTTTATAATGTTGAATCTTCTTTTCTTTGGCATGCTAGATTAGGCCATCTAAATTATGCTACTCTTAAGTATATGGCTTTACATGATTATTTTACTTGCAAACATGATTATACTGATAAATGTGAAGTATGTGCACAAGCGAAAATTACTAGAAAGCCTTTTCTAAAGGTAAATTGTGAAACATAAATTCTTGATTCGGTATATACGGATATATGTGAACTTAATGGAAAATTAACAAGAGGTGGTAAACGTTATTTTATCACTTTCATTGATGATTGTTCAAGATATATCCATGTTCAATTGCTTAAAACAAAAGATGAAGCAGTTGAAGCCTTTAAAGAATTTAAGGCAAAAATTGAGAATAAAAAAGAACGAAAAATTAAAGTTCTAAGAAGTGATGAAAGATGAGAATATTTCTCCGATGATTTTGATAAATTCTGTGAAAATCATAGGATTATTCATCAAAGATCAGACCCCTTTACTCCCCAACACAATGGTGTGGCGGAAAGAAAAAATCGTATCTTGGTTGATATGGTAAACTCAATGTTATTGAATGCTAAATTACCAAACAATTTGTGGGGTGAAGTTTTATTTACTTCTTGTCACATTGTTAATCGGGTTCCATTAAAGAAAATTCATACTTCACCGAATGAGATTTGGAATGGAATAACACCAAATATAAAGCATTTTAAAGCATGGGGGTGTAAAGCCTATTATAGGCTTCCGAATTCTCAAAGAGAAAAGCTTGGTTCTAAAGGTATTAAATTTGTTTTTATAGGATATACTCAAAATTCAAAAGCATATAGATTATTAGATTTGGAATCGAATGTGATTGTTGAATCCATTCATGTTGAATTTTTCGAAGATACGGTTGTGCAACATAATGCTATACATGATGGTATAAACATACCTCATAGTTTTGAAAATCAAAGTAATGTTCCTATTTCTAGTTTTAATCCTTCTAAAAGAAAGGATTTAGGAGAACCCTCAGAACCTAGGAGAAGTCAAAGGCCAAGAAAAGGAAAAGATCTTGGTTCAGATTTTATCACTTTCTTTGTTGAAGGAAGTAGAGATAGACTTCTAAACACATTTGAGGTGTTAAGTGTCGATGATGATCCTAAGACCTTAAAGGAAGCTTTAGCTTCAAGGGATGTTGCCTTTTGGCAAGAAGCCGTAAATGATGAAATGGACTCAATTATGGCTAATGGTACTTGGGTTTTTGTTTATTTGCCTCCTGGTTCAAAACCTATTAAGAATAAATGGGTTTTTAGAAGGAAATATAATTCTGATGGATCACTTCAAACCTTAAAGCACATTTAGTTGCTAAAGGCTTTACTCAAAAGAAAGAAATTGATTATTTTGATACTTATTCACCGGTGGATAGATTTACCTCTATTAGAGTGTTATTTGCTCTAGCCTCCATTTATAAAATGCATATACATCAAATTGATGTAAAAACTGTGTTTTTGAATGGTGACCTTAAGGAAGAAGTTTACATGGAGCAACCAGAAGGTTTTTATTCTTCCCGGTAATGAAAATAAAGTGTGTAACCTTGTTAAATCCTTTTATAGTCTTAAGCAAGCTCCTAAACAATGTCATGAAAAATTTGATACCGCCATTTTGTATTTTGGTTTTAGGCATAATACAACCGATGAATGCATATATTCAAAGTTTACTAGTGAATATAGAGTGGTTATTTGTCTTTATGTTGATGACATGCTGATTTTTGGTACTAATATGATTGGTATCAATGAGACTAAGAAATTTCTTACTTCTACTTTTAAGATGAAAGATTTTAAAGAAGTAGATACTATTTTGGACATTAAAGTCATCAAACATGATAATTGGTTTATGTTAAGTCAAACTCATTACATAGAGAAACTTTTAAATAGTTCAATTATTTAAAGATTAGAGAATACACTACTCCATATGATTCAAGTGTTACACTAGCTAAAAGTGATGCAAGACCAATTGAACAATTGAAATATGCAAGCGCCATAGGGAGCTTAATGTATGCTATGCATTGTACAAGACCAGATATAGCATATGTTGTTAGTAATAAGTTGTCAATATTTACTCATAATCCTAGTATGGATCATTGAAAAGCAATTCAAAGGGTACTTGGTTACCTTAAACATACCTCAAAATTGAGACTATGTTACTCCAATTTTTCGAGAGTACTAGAAGGCTATTCCGATGTAAGTTGGATCACCAAAATAAGTGAAAATAACTCAACTTCGGGTTCGTTATTTACATTAATCGGTGGTGCTATAAGTTAGGCATCAAAGAAACAAACATGCCTTGCTCATTCGACTATGGAAGCCGAATTTATAGCTTTAGCATCTGCGGGCAAAGAGGCCGAATGGATAAGAAACATGTTACTTGAAATTGATTTTTTGCCTCAGCCCATGTCGCCTGTAACCATACATTGTGATAGTGAGACGACGATGTCTAGTGTTTTTAGTAATGTCTATAATGGAAAATCTAGACACATAAGCCTAAGACATGATTACATTAGAGAATTGATCTCTAATAGTACGATTACTATCTCCTACATAAAGTCGGCAAAGAATTTGTCGGATCCATTAACTAAGGTATTTCCTAGAGATAAGGTGTGAGAGACTACAAGTAGTATGGGACTAAAATATAACCTTTAGACACCAATAACTGGAACCCAACCGTGCTTGACTAAATCGGTTATAGACTGAGATTCAATGGGTAATAACAAGTTATTGAAATGTCTGTTCAAAGTACTAACTATGTCTCATACTAAATAGAAGTTGTTAGTACTAATGTGATAAGAGAGGATGAGTTACTAAACTCTTAATGGAGCTATAAGAGGTTGTTAGGAATAAATCAACAACAAGTGACTCCACGCTTCAACAAGAGTATGAAAGGGTTTTACTTTTATACATATTCATAGAAAACGGATCGCTAGCACAGGGTCAGTCATAGTGCTAGGAGCAAGCGAGAAATCTGGTTAGAAGAACATAAGTATATAGTGTGTATGGTGTTTCCGACCTTAGACGAAATGAGTCATGGTTAAATCCTAGGACACCATGTACTTCATTAGCGTCCTGAAATGCTTACACTAATTGAAGGTCCAATTCTTAAGAATCCTTCTTGTATGCGCTATGATTATAAGTGAATTATGGTTTTTTAAGTCAACAAACTAGTGGGGGAATGTTATATAGTTTGTTGTTTGAGTGGTTTTTTATCCCACATTGCTAAGGAAATACAAAAGCCAGTTCTTTATAAAGGCCAAGATACTTAAAGATCAGTTATCTTTGGATGACTAAAGCCTAGTTAATAGACTAATTTGGCCTATTAACTAGGCCCATTTGGGCCATTTAGACTTGATTCTCCTACTAATGGGCCTAGTTAATAGACTAATTTTGTTAGTCAAAAGATGGACACTTAGGCCTTGGACTCATTTAAATGGCTTAGAATTTTCTAATTCTTATATATATATATATATATATATACCTAAACCCTATATATATATATATATCCACATCTTCGGTACCCAGCTCATTCAGGACTAATTTACAAGGAATTAATAACTCCTCAAAAATAGCCCAACCTATTTTTGCTAGGCAAACAGAAAGCCCTCATGATTCACCAGTAATGTCACCAACTTATTCTTCAATGACTAATAATGTAAAAATTGAAGAAGAATCAGAAATTTACGTTATACAAAAGCCTTTTGAAATCAATAAAGAATGGTGTAGAAAACATTTCTACTCAAATAAAAACAAAGTTTTAAGAGAAGAATATTTTAAAAATTATGAAAATGAAAAGGAAGAAATTCTTCAAAAATATTACTATGAGTTTATTAATATCCATAAAATTCATATAGAATTTTTCAAATGGTTCAAAGAATATTATTTAGACTCTATTAATATGATAAAAAATAATATCAAATGGCAGACCAGCAAAGGAGAAATTGAGTCTCAACACCCTCCTCTAATGGAAATCCAATATCACCATAAAAATATTGGCATAAAAGCAAGTCCTTTAAAAATGAGAAGTCCTGATGCGGGAGAATAAATCTCATCAAAAGATATTAAAATGATTCTTAAACAGAATAATTTTACAAATCTTAATCTTCATTCTATAGGAAAGCAATTAGATCATATCGCAAACCTAGTTGTATCATATCCAAAAAAGCACATAGTAAAAGAAAATATTAAAGAATCTCCGACAGATCCAATATTTACACCCTATGAGATTCCAAAGAATTTTCAAAAAACATTTTTAACTGAAATACAAGATCGGCTTAATGCTTTAGAGTCTGAGCATATAGCCCCAGATACCCCTATACCAACCCAAAATTCAATAAATACATTAAACCAAACTTCCCAATCTGAGACCGAACAATCTGAAGATAATCAAATTAATAAAATGAATTGGAGAGAACCTAAAAAACTATATTATCCAAAAACAATTGCACCGGATCTCAATATTGAAGAAAAACCAGATTTTCAGAATAAATATAATGCTAATACTATATATGAATGGAATATTGATGATATGTCTGAATATAACATCCTCAATTTATTATAGCAAATGACAATGGTTTCCAATCTTTATAAAATACAAAATCAAAATGGTCTAATTAGTGATCAAGCTATAGCCAATCTTTTAGTCGCTGGATTTACTGGTCAGTTAAAAGGATGGTGGGATAATGCACTTACTAAAGAACAACATGAAGAAATATTAAAAGCCACCAAAAAAGATAACCAAGGAAGAGTCATTTATGACGATGAAGGAAAAGAAATTCAAGATGCAGTTGCAACTCTGATTTTCTCAATTTCAAAACATTTTATAGGTGATCCATCTCACCTTAAAGATAAAAATTCAGAATTGTTATCAAATTTAAAATGTAAAAGATTAACAGATTTTAAATGGTATAAAGATGTTTTTATGACTAGAGTAATGCAAAGATCTGACAACCAACAACCTTTTTGAAAAGAAAAATTTCTAGCAGGACTTTCTAATCTTTTAGGGGAAAATGTTAGAAATCAAATTAGAGAAAATTATAAAGGAATAATTCCTTATGAAAAACTCACATATGGAGAATTAACTAGTTTTACCCAAAAAGAAGGATTAAAAGTATGTCAAGATTTAAAATTGCAAAAACAACTTAAAAAAGAAAGATATATTTGCAAAATAGAATTAGGATCATTCTGTCATCAATTTGACATCAGAGATGAGCATTCTTTTTCAAAAACTTGTTGTCCATCTAAGCCAAAACAAAGAAAAAAGAATAATACTCCTGAATATTATAAAAAAACAAAATACAAAAAATATAGGAAAGCAAAGAAACAACAATAACCTTTTAATAAACCAGATAAAATAATAAAATGTTATCGATGTGGAAAACCTGGACATATTTCGAAATACTGTAAGATTAAGAGGAAAATTAATAATTTAAATCTAGATGAAGATATTGAACAAAAAATTAATGAAATCCTTTTAGAATCTACATCTTCCGACCAAGATACAAAAACAGAATCAGAAGATTTACAAATTGATGAATTACATTCAACATCAGAATCTTCTAAAGAAGAATCTGCAATAAATATGTTAACCAAAGATCAAGAATTTATAATAAAAGTTATCGATAAAATTCAAGATCCAGATCTTAAAAGAGAATATTTACTAAAATTAAAACATTCATTAAAAAATAAAGAAAAAGAAGTGGTTTCTAATCCTTCACAAATGTATAACTTACAAGAAATAATTTTTAATAAATATGAAAATGCAAAACCTAGGCAAATTACAAATTCAGAATTACAAATGGAAATAAAAGAAATTAAAAAAGAGCTTTCACATTTAAAGAATGAATAACAACAAATGAAAAAACACATTCAAGAACTAAAAAATGGAGATGGGCATGAAACTTCTTCTGCAGAAGAACCTGATCCTGAATCAGAAGAAAAAACACAAGAATATATGATGGTACTTACAGAAGTATCAATCCAAAGATATTTAATAAAAATAAATTTAGTAATAAAAAATGAATTCTCTTTACAAATGATAGCTCTTTTCGATACAGGAGTTTATCAAAACTGCATAAGAGAAAGAATAATTCCAATAAAATATTATGATAAAACCTCTGAAAGCCTTAAGGCGGCAAATGGTAAAAAAATTAAAAATTACTTACAAAATCCCTAATGCAGAAATCTATAATAAAAGAATTAAATATCAAACATGTTTTTTAATGGTAAAAGATATTACTCAAGATGTTATCTTAGGAACGCCATTCATTTCATTACTCAAACCTTATAAAGTTACAGAACACTCAATTACTTCTAAGGTTTTAAACACAAAAGTTGAATTTCCTTTCTTAGAAAAACCCAAAATAAGGAATTTTAATTTATTAAAATCCTTATCTATTCACAATAGTCAAATAAACAACCTAATAAACTGTAAACATAAACAAATCTCTTTTCTACAAGAAGAAATAAGTTTTCAAAAATTAAATGAACAATTACAAAAAAGAAAAATTACAAAAAGAATCAATCAAATAAAAGAAGAAATAGAATCATCTATATGTTCAGATATTCCCAACGCATTTTGGGATAGAAAGAAACATGAAGTAACATTACCTTATGAAAATAACTTTGATGAAAGACAAATTCCTACAAAAGCAAGACCAATTCAAATGAATAAAGAAATGGAAGAATTCTGTAAGAAAGAAATCCAAGATCTTCTCAACAAAAAATTAATAAGGAAGAGTAACTCTCCTTGGAGTTGTTCAGCCTTCTATATTATAAAAAATGCAGAAATAGAAAGAGGAACACCAAGATTAGTTATTAATTATAAACCTTTAAATCGGGCATTGAAATGGATTAGGTACCCAATACCTAATAAAAAAGATTTATTATAAAAACTTTGTAACGCAAACATTTTTTCAAAATTTGATATGAAATCAGGATTTTGGCAAATCCAGATCAAAGAAGAAGAGAGATATAAAACAACTTTCACAGTTCCATTTGGACAATACGAATGGAATGTAATGCCGTTTGGATTAAAAAATGCCCCTTCTGAATTTCAAAGAATAATGAATGATATTTTCAATCCATACTCTCAATTTACAATTGTTTATATTGATGATGTCTTAGTTTTCTCGGAAACCTTGGATAAACATTTCAAACATTTACATATTTTCATTAAAATTATCAAGAATAATGGTTTAGTTATTTCCAAATCCAAAATAAATCTATTTCAAACAAAAATTAGCTTTTTAGGCCACTATATTACTCAAGGCACCATTACCCCAATAGAAAGGTCCATAGAATTTGCTAGCAAATTTCCAAACAAAATCTTGGACAAAATCCAATTGCAAAGATTTCTAGGAAGCTTAAACTATGTCATAGATTTTTATCCAGGACTTAGCAAATTATGTAAACCATTGTATGATAGATTAAAAAAGAAACCATAACCCTGGACTGATGTCCATACCAATATTGTATCCCAAATTAAAAAACAAATCATAAATTTACCCTACTTACATTTAGCAGACCCTTCATGCCCAAAAATAGTCGAAACAGATGCTTCAGAAATAGGATATATGGAGGAATCTTAAAACAAGTCAAAAATGGGAAGAAACAAATAGTACAGTTCACCTCTAGGCATTGGAATCCAACTCAACAAAATTATAGTACTATTAAAAAAGAAATTTTGTCAATAATTTTATGTATTACCAAATTTCAAAGTGACTTATTAAATCAAAAGTTTCTCTTAAGAATTGATTGCAAATCAGCAAAAGAAGTTTTACAAAAAGATTTCCAAAATATTGCTTCCAAACAAATTTTTGCAAGATGGCAGGCCATTTTAAGCATATTTGATTTCGAAATTGAATATATTAAAGGAGAATCTAATTCTTTACCCGATTTCCTCACCAGAGAATTTTTACAAAATGCCCCCCAAATTGAGAGATAAAGGCAACGGAAAGATACAAGAAGCATCAATTTCAACAAAACAAATCAAATCATGGTTAGAAATTTTCCAAGCAGAAGCAAATGAAGATACTTCTTCATCAAAATCATCAGCTGGCCCATCATTCCAAGATGCCCAGGACCCAAATGAGATTTCATCTCAAATCAAAAAATGGGTTGAGAATCTTTCTCAATCCCCAGAAGTAGCATTAGCATTGGCACAAATGAAGGATGAAAGTCCTCTTCAAAAAATTAGTGCTGAGGCAGTAAAGATTTCAAAAAACAGAGAGATTGTTTTACACAAACCAAAATCTCTCACAAACATTTCAAAACAACTATCTATCCAAGAGATTTTTCCAAAACAACTTGCAATTTCTCACAATTCAACTCAAAAAAGTTCACAGTATTTTTCAAATTAAAATGTGGAACATATATGTGTAGTGGAGGATGATTTTAATCCTTCTGAAAAACCTCCACATATTTTAGCAAAACAAATTTTTAATGAACAACATTTTGTTCCACAACATGTGGCAAAAACACATGAATTTTATACGAATATTTTGATACAAACAGGATCAGTGAATTTCAAACATTACACTGATTCCAAAGATCCAAATTTGATTACCCATTCCACAGCTCAAATTATTAAAGTTCTTCGATAGAAAGATTGGGAACAAAATCCATCAAACTCGATAAAATTCCCAACCTCATTCTCTACAAAAATCAACCATTGCACCCATTTTTCATATTGGGATTATATTACAGCCTGGTATGCAGCGTTTCAAATGAATAACAAACATATGCGACATTCCTGACTCATATATTTCAAATATGGATCCCAATACAAATTCCCAAATTGGTTTCAAAAATGGTGGAATTGGTATGGACCATCACCTAAAATATTACCTTAAAAAATGAAAGACCTTTGACCCAAATTCTTTGACAAATACCAACCTGAACTAGACAAAAAACACCTTTACCCAACTATCCATTTTTTCACCAAATTGAATATTTCCTGGATCGTTTCATGGAATTATGATTATGAATTTGATGAAAGTCTCAATGTATCATGGTTGATCAGAGTCTTCAAAACCAAATGGTGGGATAAATTCAATAAAGAAAAATATGACACTAAGTACTTGGATAATTTTTTTATCAAAAACCCAAGTCTTTGTAAATCTGCCTCTTCGGATAAAGACATAGCCAGGTTTCTACAAGCAAAATCTAATGCTAGTACTATACTAGCACAAGCAAAAACCAAGAAAGAGTATAAGAAGCTTATGGCAAAAATGCTAAGTTCAATGGATTCTGACTCAGAAACGGAAGAAGCGGAAGAACCATCACAAGCATCATCAGATAAAACTGTAGATCTTGGAGAAGACTCCAATACAGTCAAGATTATTAAGGCCAAAAAGAAAAAGTAGATTTATTCTCTCAGAAAATCCAAAGGAATCTCTGCAAAGTTCAAATCATGGGAGACAAGCCTCAATAATGCCCTGCAAAGTTCAATAATGCTCTGAAAAAAAAAAAGTCAAAAGTTGAAGAAAATAATATTCTGCAAAGTTATCCTCATCATGAAGGAATCTCTGCAATAAAAGAAGAAAATAATGCTCTGCAAAGTTATCCTCACCATGAAAGGAATCTCTGCAAAATGTCTGCAACAAAATAAGTGCTCTGCAAAGTTATCCTCATCATTTCTGCAATATATATATATATATATATATATATATATATATGATTTCCTATAGCATTTTTCGGTTAGAGATTTTTTTGATTAAATCTCAACTTCTAAAAACTGCCTTTTCAGATTTAATAAATATATTTTAAGTTGGCAGTTACCATGAAAAGTTATCTTCGTTCATGTTTTATAAATAAGAACATGTTTCAAATAATTCTACTTCTCTCTGGATGTTCTTAAACGGTTTTGTTGTATCCCAAATACAACTTGTTTGAAATAGTGAGACAATATTGTATATAAGAAAGCGTGACTCCTCAAAATCTTGTTTTTCTCTCTTAGTTTTCAGAATTTTTCTAACAGATATAACGAGAAAGAGCAAGCAACCATCACAACAAACCAGCACAAAAGAGATAAATAACTAAAGAAAAAAAAGCACTAAACTAACGCTAAAACAAGCAAAAAAAAACAAACAAAAACAAAAACAACCAGCCCAAACCAGCGACAACACTCTTGAACAAGGCAAAGGAAATATCAATGTCATGGATCATCATCAAAATGCTCAAGACCTTCTTTTACAGCTTCCATATTTGCCTCCCTCAAACCCTCCATACTATCAATGAAACGAACAAATCTCCCAATTGATTATTTTTCCCATCATCTCAATCTCCAAAGAACAGAATCTGACTTCTCCACCCACGAGACAACACTCTTGGCTTGATAGTATAACCATGGAACAAGCAATAAAGCAAAAACTGAAGCTTTGATCCCTTCGCAAACATTCACGGCTTTCAAAGAAACTAGCAAAAATCTCTTTTAACACCTCTGGCTTATCAAATCATCCCTTCAAGCTCTATTCTAACAATCTGAATTTTACAAGCCCTGCTAGGAGCAATCAAGCAATTAGAACCACGTAATTATATCACCCTCCATTAACCATTACAATCTCAGATTTTTATGCCATAATCTTTCCACCATTCCACATTCTTCCCATAACTCATCTTTCTATTGAATAATTTCTCCTCGAATATTCTTATCAAAATTACCCTGTTGCGAAATAAGCTCCATCCAATAAATATCATCCTCAAAAATCTCAAATTTCATCAAACCAGCCCTCCCAAATACAGCAGTATACCATACTTTGATATTAAATTTCAGCAATCGAAGCGTTTGAAATAAATCAACATCAACTCCACTGCCAATTTCAGACCAAGATTTAACAAACATCTCCTGGATCCTTTAAGAATATGAAACCGAGTCCAACCATTCCCCTTTAGCATTCGAAACTTTGCTCTGAAAATTATCCTTCCCCCAAACAGGCCTTAAAAATCTTCCACTCGAATCATTAAGTAGTAAGACAAAATCAATATAAAGTTGAGCAACCACCGAACTCACTGTCGTACTCTTATCTTTCCTTCCCAGCCCTTTGACATTCCAAAAAAATATCTTCATAAATCGAAAACTCACACCCAAACCTCTAATGTTCCATGAACTAAGCTTCATCTTCAAAAACAGACCCCGCACAAAGAAAACAGAAAAACCTTTTCAATCTCAATCAAAATTTGCCAAATGGGAGACAATCTGGCTTCTGCTATCACAAAATTTGATCCTTAAAGCTTGACTGATATCAAAAGTTGCCTCGGCTTCTTTCAAAATTTGATCATGCCTGTCTCTAATATCCACATCAGAAAAAGAGATATCTAAATCTAGGTCAACCTACGCCGTTTCTCCCAATATAAGCTTGGTGACACCTCTCCTTGTTAACTTTCTTCTGTTTTTCTCACAGACTTTACATTTATTCCAATTTTGACACCATCCCTTCTTCTTGCTTTGGATCTTACGCACTTCTGGGTTAACAGACCCAAAGTCACTTCTTATGTCCAAGCTGGTCTCATCGTCCATTGGGCTGGAGCAAAATGGGCTCAAGTGCAAGCCCGGATCTGATACATGAATTTTATTAGATATCTCTGCCACATAATCTTCTTTGCTAAATACCAACCCATCGTAAATAGGAAGATCACGAGCAGCGGAAGCATTTTTGTTTAAATTCAAAATAACCAGCTCAACATCAATTTCCAAGGAAGCAACGCCGCAATTTACCTTGGCCACAACACCATCAGAGAGGGTGTTCCCTTGAGAAAATTCAACAATTAATTCCTTGCTGCTTCCCAATGCCAAATTGTCGGTATTCTTACAAGGATCAACATCATCTTTCTCGATTGAAAAATCCAGCAGAGCACCATGGAACACCGACACCGATAAATCATCATTTTCAACCGAAACTCTGATCCTGAACTTGAAACAAAGGATGGAGCTGAGTGCCTGAGTCGAATAGTGTTTTTTTTTTTTTTTTTTTAAAAAGAAAGTTTATGAGCATTGGTGGGGTGGAGACCGGAGACTCAAGCTATGCTGCAAATTCAAACATTTATCACTTTATCACTTTGGGCAACCGTTATTAAGTAGCAAACTGAAATCGATCCGATAAAATCCGTCTGAATAGTCTGGATCCGAACCGAACTGGACCCAATTGATTAAAAAGTCAAACACATAAATCCGTGAGAACCCGAACTTGAAAGAACTCGAAACTCCTAAACACGAAAGAAACACAAACTTAAATCCGAAAAAACCTGAATTCAATATTAATTAAGCCATATTTTATTAAATTAACCCAAAGAAACAAAGATAAATGATTAAGCCAAAATCCAATCTAATCCAAAAAATTACCTTAACTTGATGACCCGAATCCAAATTAACTTGACGCGAAATAACTCCGCAATATGCTCGAACCCGACCAGACAGCCCGTTTGCCACCTCTACCCGTTACCCGTTGAAAAGGAAAGGGTTTTATACTTAATTTATTTATTTATTTATTTATTTTCTTAACAGGGTTTTAGACTTTCTGTTCTACTTTTGGCGGAAAAAAAAAAGGCTTCTTACTTAGTTCTAGGGGGAAAAAAGGTCAAGGGCAAAGGAAAAATGGCTTCTTCAATGGCGATTAAAACCCTAGGAAGATCACCATTTTGCTTTTCTTCTCTGAAAACATCTTTGTCTTCTTCCCTACTCCTCCGATTCGGTTCCTGCTCATACTCAACACAGCCATCGGAGGACGCCGAAGCCATACCGACAGCCGGAATCAGCAGACCGTTGTCAGAGATTCTCAAGGAACTCAACAAAAAGGTCCCAGATTCTCTCGTCAAGCTACGCATCGAAGATGGCTTCAATGTCAAATATATACCCTGGTCATCTCACTTTTCTTTTTCCTTTTTTTTTTCTCACAATTTTCTCTTTTTTTCCCCCTCTCTGTGTGTGTTTTATCATTTCCTTTTAAGTGCTTTTAATAAAGCTTCTTATGATTTGTGTGTGCATATCTCTATATTAAGCACTTTTTATCATAATTTCTCTTTAATTATATTAGAAGCAATGGGTAGACATGGGAATTTTAATTTTCTTTTTGTTAGTCTTTGGAATTTGGAACTTATTCTTTTTGGGGTTTAATTAATTTAATTACAGGTTGTAATTAGTGGCAAACCTCATGCATTTTTACCGTTTCCTTGTTTTACCCTTTGCATTTTTAGTCATGGTGAGATATCATCATATTCAGTTCCTTGTCAAATGGTCTCTCCAATGGCAATTTTGTATCAGTGGTGGTTTTACATGGTTTCTTATTGTCAGTTCTTGCTCCCTGTAGGCACATTGTGAACCGGATTATGAACCTACATGCTCCAGGTAGGTCAAACATTGAAATTGTTCTGGCTAGACCATTTGCTATTCTGAATTTTATTGGGTTTTAACCCGTGGTTTTCCACCTATTATGCAGAATGGTCTGGTGAGGTTCGGAATATTACTTACTCTGCTGATGGAAAATCTGTATCTGTGGTCTATCGTGTAACAATCTATGGGACTGATGCTGAGGTATCTGCTTCATTCACATACCATGACACACATGCAGTGAACATATTTTCGATAGTTGGCTTGTCTGCATTATTAATCCTGCTTCTAAGTTGATTGCCAAATGCATCATATGTTGTTGATCTCTGATTAAATAATGTTTTTAGCTGAGCTGAGTGGGCATTGGATAATATTTCATTTGTTTTCTTTTTACGATTCATTTTTGTACTTGTTTTTGTTCTTTTACATCCTTTAGGGATTGGTCATTGTTGCTTAATTAAAGATTGAGACCTTGGACCCAAGTCAAAATTATTAAAGAAATAAATGAATGTAAGGGTGTTGGAGTGAATTGTGTGCTTGTGATTGGTATGGTGTTTTTGAAAAACTGCGAGTATCACGCTAAGTATAACTTGTATTTTCCAGATATCTAGGCTTTGTCTCAATGACAGAGGATTTCAACAAACCCATAAAGGATAGTAGTTTCTTTTTTTTTTGGATGGTTTTCTTTTCTCTTTAAGATGCTCACTACGAACAGTCTGCTTAATTTTTTAGCATGAGTATTACATGAAGTTGGCTTGCTGGGATGTGAACAACTTGTAGAGTAGAAAATCCTTAAGTAGCACTATATACACTTTTGACATGATATGGATGCTTAAAGAAAATTCATTGCTATTATGTAGGATAAAAAAAGAAAGTATTCAATAGATTTCTAGAACAAGCATGAGTTTTTGAAATCAAGTAACGAGGAATTGTTAAGATGTAGTTTTTTCCATATTTGATTGTTTACCAATGGTTTCCCGTTTCCTTCTCTCTATTCCTTCACCTATGGTATAGTTGTTTTGTTTTGTTTTGTTTTGTTTTTGTTTTTTCCCCCTTAGTAAAGCAGCTGCCTTGAGTTTATTTCTTGTATTTATTGTGCTTAGATACACCGAGAGTCAACAGGGACTGCTTCAGTTGATGATACCGGTTATGGAGATCCTGTACAAAAGGCTGAGGCCATGGCATTTCGACGAGCCTGTGCACGCTTTGGGCTTGGACTTCATCTTTATCATGAGGACTTGTTGTAGAGAGCTATGGCTCTTCTTGTGCTAGCTTTTTGCTTAAAGTGTCTTTGGAGCAGGTATGAGTGATACAGATAGCATCATGTTGCTATAATTTTGGTTGGGAAGGATAGTGTCCTCCAACAGTAGAAGTGAAATAGTTTTCGGCTACTAAGAATGTCATCCCATAGACTGCTGTAGTATTGGTTTGACTTGTAATGTTTTATTTTAACCATTTTTCTTTTTTATGTCTATTCATAGAAGTCCTAATGTATTTTCTGATGAGCTTGCGCACTTAAGATTCCTCGTGATCATGAGTTTAAACTTGGTGGCAATCTTTGGCAAACTCTTTACGTAATCTTGACATTATTGTATGAAGTAGATTGGAAGTTGATCCTAAAAAAAGCCTACTGATGAGAGTTTTGTGGTGTAATTTCGTATTATCGAATAATTGTAACTTGGAACTCCACCTCTTGGCCTAGTAGTTAGAAGGTAGGGGGTTCACCAAAGGAGTAGGGGTTTGAACTTTGAACATTACCACTCCCCCTCCCCCTCATGTAAGACCAAAAAAGATAATTGTAACTTGTGTTGCTTCATCATCTCCATTTATAATTTACCAAAAAAAAAATCATTTCCATTTTTATTTATCTATAATAATAATCCCGATCAAGCATAAGTTTACAATTGTAACTTGTGTTGCTTCATCATCTCTCCTGGTTATGGTTAAAGATGAGTCCTAGAAAACTTAAGGCAATCTCTCCTGTTTATAGTATTCATGCTCTTACATTTTACTGTTCAACTTTAAATAGTAGTACTATTCTATTCATGCTCATTGACTTTTTTTTTTGGCAGAAATTCATGCTCATTGATTATTTAGCCACAAAACATTGTTCTTCATCTGTGTCGTGCCAAAAAAAAAAAATCATCTGTAGGTTCAATTGGAAGCCGCCACGTCCCCCACTTTTCTTCCCGTTTGGGCTGACCCCTTTGGGCCTATGCTTTTCCCCTTTGCAAGGTTACGCCTTTGGGCTCAAAAATTTCTTCCCCTCCAGCTATCTGCTTGCCCAGACGAAAAAATAAAAGATAAAGATGTTCCACGCTTCTAGAAGGATAACATGAGTTTGAACAAGCAAAATATAAATGAACACACATGAGTTTTGTTCATATTCGTTCCTGTTCTAATCATTTACACCCCTAACATTAATGCCAAATTAAAACGCAAAATAAAATAAAAAAATGAATTTACATACAAATAAACACTCATCATTCATGAACTTATAACATATGAGAGAGTATTAGATATAAATGTTAATAGGTCATACTATAATTATTAAGATTCTTATAATTTCATACTATAATTATTAATTATTAAGATTCTAATAATTCAACAAATATTAATTTGTTAAAATAATTTTTGTTGGTTTAGTCTCTCTGGGAATATTATGGCTTCAAGTTCAAATGATTCCTTCCAAAATGGTGTTTATTTATGACGCAGTGTATAGCGTGAAATCAAACTCACCAAGAATCCACTTGGATGAAAGTTGATAAAAATTCCATACCAGGAAAATAAACTGAGATAAACTTGAGAAAATAATTGATTCTACATAAATTAGGGTTTTCTAAACCTTAAATACCCTGTCAAAACTAATTAAAGTACTAAATAAAATAAAATACTAAAGCCCAATAATAAAATAGAGTCCAAAATGTAATTATAAAATCCAACCAATTCAGCCAGCTCAAAAGCCCAATTAATTTCTTCTTGTCCCCCGCGTCATTCTCCTCCACTTGAATCAAACTCGTCCTTGAGTTTGAACGACCGCCACACTAAATGTTGTTGCTTCAAGCTTCTGTTTGACCTTTCCCATCAAGATCTCATGCTCTTTCAGATTTATTCGAAAGTGAGAAAAGTTAGACAAACTCACTTCAGGAATAAAATCAATAAAATGACAGATACCATGAATCAGTGGTAAGTCATCAGGAATGTCATCAGGTCTTAAACCCCTAAATTCTTGTAGAAACTGTTGCACCAACCCCGAGTGCTCCTCCACTTGCGTTTCAGCCTCGTGCTTATCTACTGCTGCAAAGAACTTATTAGTATTATTAACTCCCATAAACACAGAAAAGTCCATGAATCCCTCCACATGTAATTGAGGAAATTCAGATTTTTTCTCCACAACTAACTCTTTTTGCTCCTCCTCCACAGTAACATACTGATCAGGTGTTTTGGATTCAACACTCTCCCCATCCTTGACAACTTTATCAATTGTCACAGATTCATCTTTCCTCTGAGTGACCTCTATCTCTTTATCCTTTTCAGTTACCTCAATCTCCTTTTCTTCTTTAGTAAAAAAATTTTGTCCATCTACCTTAAAAGTTTTAGGTTGGGTCTTTCTTGGTAAAGGAATCAATTTATAACCTTTTCCTTCCTTCCTAATTTTGTAGACATTATCATCATATGAATATTGTGCACCCTCATCAAACTGCCAAGGTTTCCCTAAAATTATTTTAAAGTGCTCCATGTCTACAATATTGCAATAAGTTTCACAGCTATACATCCCTACAGAAAATAAAATCTTGCACCTTCCATTGATTTCCCAAGGATGTTTCTTAACAGTCAGATTTAATAATTCAACTATTTTTCGACTCACAATATTTTTGCAACAACTGACGCAGCGTGTAGCGTGAAATCAAACTCACCAAGAATCCACTTGGATGAAAGTTGATAAAAATTCCATACCAGGAAAATAAACTGAGATAAACTTGAGAAAATAATTGATTCTACATAAATTAGGGTTTTCTAAACCTTAAATACCCTGTCAAAACTAATTAAAGTACTAAATAAAATAAAATACTAAAGCCCAATAGTAAAATAGAGTCCAAAATGTAATTATAAAATCCAACCAATTCAGCCAGTTCAAAAGCCCAATTAATTTCTTCTTGTCCCCCGCGTCAATTTATATGTAATTTCATGTTTCATAACTTATTTTGCCTTTTAATTTGACGGGTCTATCATAATGACAACATGGACTACGAAGGAACACTTTTGATAATAGAGAGAACGGAATTGTAAAAAAAAAGCATAGGGATCAAAATGCACATTTTGATATAGTACAAAGACCTCCCAAATCCCAATCATTTTTACCCTTTTGTTTGCATCCAAGGAATAGAAAAACTCAGAAGAGAAGTCATCCGACAAAAAAAAAAGGAAAACCTATAGAGAGAATTAACAACCAATAGGATGATTTGTGCCCAAAAAAAAAAACAATAGGATGATTGACCGTTGACCTCCCGCGTGAATACATTCTCCCTAATTCCCTCCTCCCCGTTTCCCTTAATTTCCCCGTTCCGTTTTAGCCACTGCAGTACTCCGCAGCATAACTGCAAAGTCCCTTGGTACATCGCGTAATTATTTCAAGGAATTGAGGTATGAATGTAATTTCATCACTTTCCCTTAAAATAATAGAAAGTACAGCTATGCGGACATAATAATTCTGCATTAGCTATTATCACTCTCAGATGAGCGCGTGGCTAGTCCTTGGATACTTTATACTTAGACATAGGCTAAATAATCAAATCAGGGTACAACGTTTTCCGCTCAAGCAATTAAGGATACGACGTTACAAAACAAGCAATTAAGAATAAAATATTGTCGATTTCAAGCAATTAAGTATAAAATCAAACATGACTCCATTATTTGATTACGTGGTATCCAAGTAACTTTCGAAAATACACATTTTATTCTTAACTTTACTCTCAAATTATTGGCCCTATCATTAATCAAGCCCATTTACAATTGGACTGCTGCACCTTGGTCCGTTAATAACAATCAGACCAAGCCCAAAAATTGTCTTTGGCCTATTATTTTCAAATCTGGCCTTAACGGCATCCTTAAAGCTTCTTGTGAAAGTATTTGGTCGATCGAAGTGAGATATTTGTACTCCTATGATAGGCCAATTATAGAGTCCTTTTTTTTTTGTTGAAAAATGTAAACAAGAATTCTTGGATGTAGAGCGAGGCAACGTCACAAACAGATAAGGATCCACAGGAGGTGGCAGCGAGGAAGGTCGGAGCAGTTCCTTGACGATGAGTGTACGGTGGCAGGTGGTGTTGGTGATGGTTGTTTATGGTGTTGAAAGTTTCTTTGGATCAAAGAGCTTTTTAGAGAATCAAGTCTCTGTATGCTGTAAAAAATGGAAGAATGATTAACCTTTTCTTAGTTTAACTAATCATAATCATAAAAATAAAAAAGATGATACTCCCTTTGTAAGTCCCCTTCTAGAAATTTTTTTGTCCCAAATTACAAGTTCCTTCTTAAAACCCAATGTAACTTTTACCTAAGTTAATCTTGTTAGTGGTTGTAGAAGTTTTGTTGGAATTTAGTTCATTTATTGACTATGAGGGAGTAAGTGGTAGGAGAGAAACTTAGTAGGGGGAGAGAGAAGATGGGCAAAATTGAAAGGAGAAGATAAAAGTTTATAGAAGTTAGAGTTTTAACTACCTTTCTTAATCTTTGTAATACAGTTAAAATAGACTTATAATATGAAACAGATGGAGTAACTATTAAAAAAGAAATTGAATTTGCACTCTTTTAAGTTTGGACATATCCAAACATAAACTCTTTCTAAATTATTACTCCCTCCACCCCACAAAAATTGTCCACCTCCAAATTGCACAAATTTTAAGGTAGCTCATTATTATATTAATTTTCTAACAAAATTAAGCACCAAATTTCTTCTTTGCCCTCCATTTTGGTTTTTTGATAGTCTTGAAATTCGCGTAATTATGTTAAGTTTTTTTTTTAAAAAAAAAGAAAATGTAATTCACATTCATTTAAATGAAATTACATCAATAAAACTCAAAATTACAATAAATTGAGAAGTACTCTCCTTTCTTCACTTGTGGATCTGGATCTTGTTTTGGAATTTGAGTCGTCTTATCAATCATTCGAGGTCTCGAACCTTCTTGATAGATCTCTGTCATGCACATCACCCTTTCGCTTTCACCTTCGTTTTTGTCTAACTCAGGCGTTTTTATCAGCGAGAAAAAAATGACTGATTCGATGACCTCCTTTGAAACTTGCAAATCAAAAGCGAAATCATCATATTCGTAAGTCTAACAATTCTCAATCTATTGCAAACTAAGAAAAACAAACTAGACTGACTCCAAAAACTGACTCAACGTACTAAAAACCCAAAGATCTTGGGACTATTAACCCAAACAAATCTAAAAATTTGTGGGACTAGACTTTATTTAAAAAACAAAGAAAAAAAAATATGTAGAAATCAGATCCCTCCTCCTCCTTGACAAATAATGGTCAAGGAGGAGGAGTAAACAAAAGCAATGTTGTCATACCCGGCCCGGCCCTTGGCCCGTTGAGGCCACCGAGTCTCGGGTCAATTGGTTCAACCGGTTCAATCGGCCAGGTCATAAGATAGTTAAAATATATTATATTATTAAGATTTTCTATATAAATATTAGATATGGTGCAAATATATCACATAAAAATCTTTGGTTTGGTGGTTTAAAACAAGATTTTTTGCTCATTAAGTGTTGGGAGTTCGAATCCCATGGATATCAAATTTTTCTCTAAATTTTTCCTCATCAAAACAATATCAAACTGGTTCAATCCGGTCCGGGTCAACCACCGATCAAACCGGTTGTTGACCGAGTCTTGACCGGGTAAAACAGTCCCCGATTAACCCCACCTCTCCGGATCGGATAGGCCACCGTGTCCCGGTTGAACCGGTTCGACCGGCCGATCCGGTCCGGGTTTGACAACACTGAACAAAAGCTCAGAAGAAAAACTAGAGAGAAAGGGGAGAAGGAGAGGCGGCTAGGGTTTTTTTTTCTTTTATGATGCCTTGTAATGATGTTAAGTTAAAAACAAAAATAGAGGGATAAATTGGAGAAGTTAAGTGTATTTGTATTCTATTTTGGGTATGTGACAAATAATTTGGGACTTTCTAAAAAAGAAAGGTGGACATATAATATGAAATGAAGGGAGTAATTATTAGTACATTTATGCATTATATATTTAGCTACCCATGCATCTTGAAAAATGTGTTTTAGATTGTAATTCATGAATCTAAATTTAAATAGGGGATGAATTTATGTAGAAAATATCTTAGAAATACCTATCTAATTATGAATTCGCGCCATATTTTCAACTCAGAGACTAAGATAACATAGTATATATATATACACTATACATAATTTGTAACTCCTACCAAATTTACTAAAGGCTCCACTCAACTTTTGTTGTGGAGCAAGGGAGCTACCTTTTTTTTGTCTTTTTTCAAATGATTTATTACTTTAAAATCCTCATAATCTAACCAATTTGTTCAAAATGCATTTTTTAATGTAATTTTAGAATCTGACTTCAATTACTAGTGTTCCCACCATTTTAAAATTGCATGATTAATGGTGTTCCACCTTTTCAAATTGCATGCCCTTAGCATTCCGGTTTAGATGACAAAAAAGTCATCCATATATGCTTATCTTTTTTTTTTTGCCAGTATATATGCTTATCTATTGACTATTGAGTTTTGTGGGGATTCTGTAATTTTTTGCCCAAGCCTTTTTTCTTCTTCAGTCCATTTTCATTGAGTCCATTTACGGTATGCACATAAATATTCGGTTTACATTTAGATATGACCCCTATGATGTATTCTTTGATAATTGGGTTATCAGAGTAAATTACACTTTCTGAAATTATTACCATACTAAGTGTGTTTTTAATAGACCCTACTAATTGTTTTTTTAAGACAATGCTTGTTGAAAGCTCCTTTCAACTTTTCACCTAGGACAACATTTTCGTCTCGTTTTGTTTTTTTCTCCCTTGGCTAATTACTCAATAATCCTTATATTCTATGTGGTTTGTGTTGGGTTTGTTGGATTGTGAAAGTAAATTTTAGTTGTGTTGACTATTTTTTAGACGATTAACTATATTCACACACATTAGTGTGTTTTAATAGACTGTATTAACTGCCAACGTCAAATGGTTAATGACTATCAATGACAAATGATTCTTTCTACACTTGCCTGTCTTTTTTTTTTATTCTACACTCATCTAACTCCATTAATAGTGTGAAAAACATCAGCATGTATTGAACTGTTTAGAATGAATGCAAGAACTTTTAAACATGTTCTATTTCAATTTAAAAACAAAAAAATGACTTAATAGATTTACAATTTCTCATATCTTACTTTCTGTAATTGTTAACAATTACGTTTATAAAACAGATGTATCAAATAAACAAGAATATCCCACATAAAAACATGCATGTAGCGCAACCACAGGCTATTCCTCATATTCTCTTTAGTTTTGAGAGTTGTTACCAATTTGTTGGAATTCAGCTTGTACATCGTTATGAAGAGGAAGACCGCCTATGATAAGCACTCTCACTATATGAATTGAGTTACGAACATAATACAACTGTTTGGCCTAACTTATCTACTTACATAAATGTTTCTGAAAAGAGCTTTTAAAAAAAGATTCAATTTGGAGTTTCTGGCTTTTAATTAAAAAACAACTGAAAATTACTTTTGAAAAACACTTATAGATATCCTGTTGAGACCGGTTTAAGTTTTTTAATAGATAAACTGTAAAATAAGTTAGGTCAAACAAATACTCGACAGTAGACATGGTTCATAAGTCACTCGACGACGCGAGGGTGCGGGAATTATTACCAGTACATTATGATTTTGAATTTTAAGAAATTGAAATTGATGGAAATGCATAATTTTTTCTTTTTGAAAAATTTAATGCATACATTTTATTATCAAAAGAGTGAGATTATCCAACTTAGTGAAAATTTTAAAATATATATATATATATATATATATAAAATAAAGAAGTAAATCCGTAACATTAGCAAGTATAAATCGGGGGTCGAAAGAATGGGGAAGGGAAGGGCGCGTGAAGAATTGAAATGAAGACTGTAAAGCGGTGGGGCTGCTTGTGTATATAATTCATGTCCGTATTATGAGAGAGGCTTTCCTCTTTTTCTAACTTTTGCTTTCTCTTCCCTCCCAATTCTCTCTCTGACTGACCTAATATTTCTCTCATTTTTTTTCTTTCTTTCCTTTGATCAAAGCCACCACCAAAATTAATCTCCAATTCTAAATCTAGGGAAGATCCATCCAATCCGAAGTTCCAAAACCAAGCAATATTAATAGTGGGTTTGTCTGTTTCTCTTTCTTTAGATCTCTATTTTGTCACACAAACAGCCCCCTACTCATCCTAAAAAAAGACTTATTTGACATTCATCAAAATATTAGTATCACCCCTTGAGAATACTCCTTTGCTGACCTTTTTTACTCCTTGAAGGTGATAAAAGATCATCAAGAAGAAGTGCAAAGGATTAGACAGGAAGAAAGAAAAAAAGATGACTCCAGCAAATTTGTCCGGGCAGTTTGGTGACACCACATACACTAAGGTGTTTGTTGGAGGGTTGGCATGGGAGACCCAGAAGGATACGATGAAGAAGTATTTTGAGCAGTTTGGTGAGATCTTGGAGGCTGTGGTCATTACTGATAAGGCCACTGGGAGATCTAAAGGCTATGGATTTGTATGCTTTTTCCAATCTCTTATTTTCAAATTCATATATAGCATTTTTTTTATCACTTAGATCTTCAACTAAGTAAGAGATCTATAATGGGTTTTGCATAAAAATGGGATTGAAAATATATATGTGGGTTTTGTTTTTAGGTTACTTTCCGCGAACCAGAAGCTGCCATGAGAGCTTGCGTTGATGCTGCTCCTGTAATCGATGGGAGAAGGGCTAATTGCAATCTTGCTTCTTTGGGTGTTCAAAGATCCAAACCCTCTACTCCAAAGCATGGTATAGCTACAAAAATTGTTTTTGTTTTAGGTTAACTTTTTTTGGTGATCGCTTACATATTCAGAATTCAGATCTGGTCATAAGTCACATAACTTTATTGAATACCTATCCTTTTGAATAACTATACTTTATTAATTGCTCATCATCATCAGGTTAACAAGTTAGTTGAGTATTTAACATTATCTGTAAAAAGAAAAAAAAATGATCTTCTCTAGGGCCCCAAGAAAATATTCCGTTTTGAGCAATGGAAATACAGCAATATATATGAATATTCTTCGAAAATAACTCGGCCGTTGTGCATGGGAAATGGGTTTGTCTTTTTACAACATTCTCTTCAACTGACAATATTTTGTTTTTTCTTTTTTTTTCTCCTAAGCCAATAAATGTCATCTTTCCGTCATTGAAGGAGCTAGTAGGTTTTTTGATGTTTTTTTTTGGTGTGGTGGTGTTGTTAATTAATGAAATGAAAATATGAAATGGATATTATTAATTGATTATTAAAAAACTGGGGTGGCAATGGCATGCAGGAGGAGGAACAGGAGGTGGGGGGAGGAATTTGAGGGTAATGAGCTCTTTTCAGACAGGGTTTGGAGGGACAGCTTTTGCTTCAGCTGCAACCTTCCCTCATTATGCCATCCAACAAGGGATTCCTTATAATCTTTATGGGTAATTTTTCTCTCTCCTCTCTCATTTCATTTGTGTAGAAGAAACTAAGCTGCATGCACGTGCATTGCCAACTCATACACACCCAACACCATTAAACTAGTTAGGGCTGTCAACCACGCTCATTCACCTTTTTCCCCTCTCTCTCCAGCAAAGCAAACTTGTCGATCAAATTTTGATAAATATATATGTACTACTACTCAGTAAAGTTCTTTTAATATATTTAACCACATCAACATGCATGGTAATTATTATCATTCCATGGGTAAATATTTAATTATATTAGTATGCATTATGCACAAGCAACAGTACTATTATACCCTACAGGAATAGGCAGATGCATTTTCACTGCTTGATTAAATAACTTAATTTGGTAAAGTTTAATTAAATTCTCTAACTCTCCTTTTGTCCCTTGCTCATTTCCTTGGACACGCTTTTCAGGTACTCGCCATACTCGCCAGATTACACCTACCCTACGGTTTGTACACATTTCTCCTTTTTCTTTTCCTTTTTTTTTTTTCTGCTTTTTTCCTTTCCTTCATTCCTCACTTTTCTGGAGTAGACCTGATTCCTTATATTAATATTAATGCATGCTTCTAAATTTCTAATTTACAGTTACACAAGCATAGATTACATTCATTAATTAATTTCTTCCTTCTAAAAGCACAAAACAACTATTATTTGGGAAATACATACTACATCATACTATAGGTCTCTAATTAACTCACTTGTATATTCATTTGCATTTGTCTAAAGATATAATTATGCTATAACAAAATAGATTTCTTCTATGACACTTACAATAAAAATTCAGTTGCAAATTTTTTCTTATATATACGGAGGGAGTTTTTTTTTCTCTCATGATTTATGTGATTGAGGGTTAGACAATGATCGATAACTCTTTCCGGTCCCATAATGCTCTCTCGGAAATTCATTATATTGTGTTGGATTGCAAGATTAGCACATATAATCAGAGTATAATCAAATTAACAAGGCATGCATGCATGGATGGGACAATGTAGTAATTGATTTTGTCATTGTTGTTCTTGGTATTTAGGCACATTAGCAAAAGTTGTGGGAGATATATATATGTTGGAGTTGGCAGGAGACAATTTGTGTAACAATATATAATATACATATATATTTTAAATTGATATATCAGTCAAAAAGTTTTTAGGTAAACTACTGCTAAGAAAAACTCTATATTTGTATGAGTAGCAATTACTAGCATTGCTGCATTCAGCTTAAAAAAGATGACACAAATAAAAAATGTGACAACGAGACACTTGATTAGAATACATTTGTATTAAAAAACTACAAGTAGTTTTCAAGTGGTTGCCATCACAAACAGTAGTGAGTGGGGGAAACATATAAAATGTACGCCCTAGCTGGTCAGAGCCTTTGTACTGGTCTGGTTGGTCCTGCTTGCTTGCACCTGTAGTCTCTTTCCTTTGTCTTCAACTTGTTGATCATTACAAATTGGACCTGTGGTCCATCTCTCTCTCTCTCACTTTGAAAATTTTATGAAACTGCTAGCACTAGAATTGAATTAATTATTCCCCTACCTAGGTAACAAATTAAGAATCTGAACATGATTTTACACGCTCCATGTCCTAGCCATAAAATGCATGTATATAATGCAGGTACCCACATTTAAACACAAATGTATTTACCGTTAGTGAACTGTGTTCATATGGTTTCAGAGCTACTATAATGTGTATGGAGGGGCCACTGCCCAGTATCCGGTGTATGGTGCTGGCCCGGCGGGTGGAATGATGACTGGTGCAGGAACAACATTTTACCCCTACCTTCAATTCGGAGAAGGAACAGCCGGAGCCGCCACTGGCTACACTTCCGGGCAGGGATATGGTATACAGTATCCACATCACCCATTTCATCAGTACTCTGCCGTTAATTCAACTGGGAGTTACCCACAGCACTATGGTGCGCCCATGTCTCTTGCACCAACTCCAACCTTGCAATCAGGTTTGTACTACTTAAACAGTTTCCTTTAATATATATTGAGAGTATTGTTTTCATGAAGTGCCTACATATATTAATGAGATTCAAACTTTCCTAAGTATTGTATCTGTTCAATTAATGATTGGAATAGGATACTAATATCTTTGACAGTGTGTTTTGCTGTGCCACAGGCGTGACGATGGCTCTTCATGCCCCAGCAATCCCTCATCGTTAAGAGACTCATTCCAAGCTATAAGCTACTACACATTTCTTCAGCTGCCTTAAAAGTCTCAACCTTCGGCCTAACCATGGTTCTCTTTCTCCCTCAGTCTCGTCTCTATCTAACTCAAAGCCCGTGCTTGGCTTAAGGGCCGTTGCACCACGCATACACACACACAAGGCCCCCCATAGGGGCCACAAATCACCTCCGAAATTGGAGAATCATGCATGTTTTTTATATTGCATCTTTTTGTCAAACAAGGGTTCCTTGAAGAGAACCAAAGCTTTTTTCATCTCAATATATACCAACTTCAGCTATTGGATCAGCTAAGTTGGGATATATACTTTTTGTGTCACCGGCCAGGGAAAGGCTAATTAAAAACAGACTTTTTGTAACCTTTTAGCCTAGGCAAGGCTAATAAACAGAAAATGGTTTGCAAAAACTGTAAATTTTCAACAACGCAAAAAGCAAGCCTCTTGAATTTTAGTTTTTCAATGGCTAATCCCTTTTCAACTTTTGGCTAATCACCTCCTTGATAATGAGGCAGTTTTAGCAAAACAATAGTGCGGGCATTGGATGCCCAAAACAAGTTTTCTTTTTGTGCATTGACATCTCTAGGCTAGCCTTAGGTTAGGGTTAAAAGAAAAAAACTAGGACCGTGTAGATCATGTTTCTAAAATGCTTTTAGAAATCATTTTAGATCTTATATATGTTTTTGAACAACACAATCTTCCCTTAGGGAAAGGGAAGAAAATGTTTTCTAACACTTCTGTTTCTTGTAAATTCAATTGTGGCTAATCTTTGGGAGTATTAGCCCCTTTTTTTTCAATTATATAAACTATCTTTGTCTTTTGCATTTAGCTTGTTATCTAATGTTTCATCATGAAAGAACTCCATGAATGGATATGGAGGTCACCAAAGCATTTGCATGTAACCCTGGGAGATATTTTGGTTCCTTAGGGTTCTTCTTTTCTAACCCGCCCACCAACCATGGTTAGGACTTAGGTAAACCCGATCTCATCATATTCTCTTCCCCTTCTAAGCTCTCTCTTTCTTTCTTCTTCCCCCTTTCTTGAACTTTCACTTCACTTGGAGATGGTGAACTTTATATATATGTATAAGCCTATGTGTTTGGATTGTAAGTAGGGATGAAGTTGATTTATTCATTCTCCAAACCTTGATGCATGCATGCATGCGCTCTGGTTTGATGAGAATGGATATATATGCGCTACTTACTGCGTACTATGCTTTAATTTCAGACTCTTATGCTTACTGCTGCTAATGCTTATGTTTATTGATCACGCCAAACTATATATGATGTTCTAAACTTCAAATTTTGTCGTGCTTTAATTAATTACTGATTATATTATATTTGGCGGCCTCATTATTTATTTATTGTAGCTCCTTTAAAAAAAATTATTGTAGCTAATTAAATTATTAAATTAGTAGTAATATATTACTTTTGTTTTTCAATTCAATTCTTATAGTAATAAAATATGATACCAGAACTCAACTCTCTCATGCTTCACCATGAGTCTCACTTGAACAAGCCTCTCAATTTTCTCAAACCAACATTCAGAACACAACCCACAACAATCACACTGCCTTTTTACAGAAAGCAACTATTCTCGTGGTCGTGGGCGCCGCCAATTTAATTCTCTAGGTCGAGGCCGTAACAATGGTCTTTTTTCTTTCCATTCACCAAGTTCTACACCTGGACTACTTGGCGCAGCATCTCCTTCTACAAATCGTAGCTCTATCATTCATCTGCCAAATATGTCGCAAACAGGGGCATGAAGTTGTAAAATGCAACCAACGCTTCAATCAAAACTATCAATCTTTTGATGACTTTCCTCAGGCCTTTGCGACATTAAGCATCACGTATTCTGACACTGGAGCTACAAATCACATGGTAGCAGAGCCCAAAGAACTCACTAATAGCAACAACTATGGTGGAGTAGGCATTGTTGGTAATGGCTATCAATGTCCCCAAGGGGACACCCCAGTGGTTAAAACTTGGGACTTCTTGTGGGAGGTCTCGGGTTCAAATCCTGGGATGGGCGGGGTGGGATTATGGGAAAGCAGAGGGCTGCCTCCTATTGTGTAGCCCATTTCAATATCATGTTCATGAGTAGCAAAAATAGGTAATGGCTCTCAACTCTTAATCAGTCATACTGGTAACACAACTCTTCACACGCATCACTCATTCATTCCAATGTGTTATGTGTTCCTGACATCAAGAAAAATATGATTTATGTGTCTCAACTAACGAAGAATTTAAATTGCATGTGTTTGCTCATTCTATGGTGATGGCTTTGTTATAAAGGATCTAATTCTTTACAAAGGACCACGGGAAGGAGGAATTTATATCCTATTCTTACTGATATGAGACGCTTGCTATCTACAACTAAGTATCAAAGTTTCTTTGGCAATTGAACTAGCAGTGAAGTTTGGCACATCATTAGATTGGGGCATCCTCACCATCAAATATTGAACAAACTAGTTAGCGTTAATTGTCTTCATGTATCTTTAGCTCTTTTAAATAAAAGAATTTGTCAACATTGTTTGGTTGGAAATATGTCTTGTTTACCTTTTAATTTGTCAGAAACTTGTATCTCAAATAAATTAGAGCTCGTTCACTCAGATTTATAGGGACCATCTTCAATTGTTTCTTATACTGGTTTTTGATTCTATTTACTTCTCATAGATGATTTCTCTCGTTTTGGGTGGTTTTACCCATTACATTGCAAAAGTGATGCATTTTCATGTTTCTCTCTTTTCAAAAGAATGGTTAAAAATGCTCTCACTGCTCGAACTAAAATTCTGCAAACTTATGGAGATACTGGAAAACTTTTTTCTATGATGCTTGACTCAATTGGAATCACTCATTGTTAGGGGTCAAAATGGGGATGAATCGAGGCCCACAAAATCCCACCAAGCATACTCAAGGTTGGGTCATCTATCCCCTCATATTTATATCTCTTATATCCCTAAGGGCATTTCTCTCTCCCCAAAGTCCCCAAGCACATTTATAACACAGGGGCAACTCTCTTTCTAAAGTCCCCAAACACATTTATAACACACGGGAAATTATCTATTATTATGGCAAGGAACCAAAGCATGTATATAGCTTATTGGGCCTTGCCACCATATCACTATATATTATCCCAAGGTCATGGCCCATAAACACATTGGGCCATGTCACCTTGTTATTATTACAAAGCCACTGAAGGCTAAGCAGGACATTGTTGTTGCTGCATGCATCTCACCATAAAGGCCCAAAGACACACAAGAGCCTTGTTATCTCACTACTCTCTTTCAAGCCCAAAAGGCCCAAAACGTTGGGGCATCGCCACCTCATCAGCCAACCAAAAACATGAGGACAAAAGGCACAAAATCATATTCTCTTGCTGCAACATGTCAGACCTTCCTACTGCGGAAAGCATCTAAGGGAAGGATTTCACTTAATTCAAACAATTCTTCATATTTATCTATTTATAGCAGGAGATTAGTGCTAATTAATCCTCATTGCAGGAACTAATTGTGGCCCAAGCCCACAGCGGGAAACAAATTGGGAGTAGCAGCTTGGAGGCAAAAGAGAAAGGAATCTCCCTTTATTACCATTCTTGAAAGGAGCGGCTATGCTTGGAATTTGTTCCTTAACACAAAAAGGGTAATCAAGGGGCTGTAGAAAGTGGAATCAAAAGCAAAGCTAATTTGACTTTGGAGGAACCTCAGCTGTTCAAATGGAAAAGTAGCATCAATGATGGCGACACATGCTTGCTCAAACAGGGGACTGATTTCAAGATGAGAAAGTGGCCATTGTTAGCTTCCTGAAATCGGAAGATTCCTTGCCTTAGACCAAAGAGCTACTCACTGAATTAATCAAAAAGTAAGAGCCAAATAGGGTGGCCGGGCAAAGGTTCCTGTAGACACCCGTTTTTGTCCTATATCCTTTAATTTGGGTTGAATTAGCATTAGGGTCATCCAGGGGAATTTTTGTCATTTTTGCATTTAGGGGTATTTTGGTCATTTTAAGTTCACTTTTAATTTAGATTAACTAACTCATTTTTTAGTCATCTAGATTGCATTGGAAAACCCAAGAAAAAGAATCTCAATGTGCACCTTTGACATCTTTACATGTTTTATAGCTTAGTTTCATTTAGTAATTTAGCGTCATTGCATTTCAAGCATGTAGTTTAAACTCATTTAGTTCACTGTTTGATCTAGTCTCAATTTAGCAATTAGCTAGATACTGCATTAAGTTTGATTTGCATGAGTTGAATTTGCATTTTTATGCACTATTGCATTTTATGGCATATTTGATTATTTTGCATTAAGCTGCATTTCAATTATTCAAACATTAGATTACATTGACATGGAATCACTTTAGTCATTTACCATTTAGAAAAGTTATTTAGGTTCGAATATTAATCCAATTGCATCATTTCTTTGCATTGCACGAGGAAAGATCTCATTTCATTTATTATTCATTTGATTAGTACATATAAGA
>AWWV01015784.1:0-98704 GCA_001974805.1 Corchorus capsularis | reverse complement strand
CAAAAATCTAACACAATAGTCAATAATTTCAGAGAATCTAGCCTTATCTCAATCTAACCGTTGAATTAAAAGTGAGATTCAAATGTGCGTTAATTTGAATCCTTATCTCTTCCAACACAATATCCAAGATATGTAAGAAAATCTAACACAATAGTCAATAATTTCAAAGAATCTAACCTTATCTTAATACAACCGTTGGATTAAAAGTGAGATTCAAATGTGACCGTAAATTTGAATCCTTATCTCTTCCAACACAATATCCAAGATATGTCAGAAAATCTAACACAATAGTCAATAATTTCAGAAAATCTAACCTTATCTCAATCTAACCGTTGGGTTAAAAGTGAGATAAAAATGTGATCGTTGTTTGAATCCTTATCTGTTCCACGAATTGTGTCTATAAATAGTGGGTTAAAACCATCAAATTGAAAGCATCCATTTTCTAAACTCTCTACTACTCTTTTTTTTTTCTCCTTATCAAACTCTCTATTACTCTTTGAAATCTCTCCAAAATGTTAAGTTCAAACTTAACTGAAATGTCTGCAAAAACGACTCGTACCACTTCATATTCAATTGATGAAGATAAGATCCTACGCCATGCATATCTTGAAATTTCTCAAGATCCAATTACTGGTATAAATCAATCCATGCAACAATTTTAGACTCGGGTGGAGGCTAAATATCATGAATTATTACCAAGGCGTATCACAAATGTTCGGCCCCAAAGATCTCTGCAAACTCGAATGCATATGATATAGGCAGCTGTTGCCAAATTAAGAGGATGCGTTCGACAAATTGAAGACTTGAATCCAAGTGGCGCTTCGGAACAAGATATTGTATGTAGACACCCGTTTTTGTCCTATATCCTTTAATTTGGGTCGAATTAGCATTAAGGTCATCCAGGGGAATTTTTGTCATTTTTGCATTTAGGGGTATTTTGGTCATTTTAAGTTCACTTTTAATTTAGATTAACTAACTCATTTTTTTAGTCATCTAGATTGCATTGGAAAACCCAAGAAAAAGAATCTCAATGTGCATCTTTGACATCTTTACATGTTCTATAACTTAGTTTCATTTAGTAATTTAGCATCATTGCATTTCAAACATGTAGTTTAAACTCATTTAGTTCACTGTTTGATATAGTCTCAATTTAGCAATTAGCTAGATACTGCATTAAATTTGATTTGCATGAGTTGAATTTGCATTTTTATGCACTATTGCATTTTATGGCATATTTGATTATTTTGCATTAAGCTGCATTTCAATTATTCAAACATTAGATTACATTGGCATGGAATCACTTTAGTCATTTACCATTTGGAAAAGTTATTTAGGTTCGAATATTAATCCAATTGCATCATTTCTTTGCATTGCACGAGGAGGATCTCATTTTCATTTATTATTCATTTGATTAGTACATATAAGATACATGCATGCCTTGATTCTTTTACAATGTTACTCTTACAAAAAAGTACAAAAGGGGGGGGGGGGGGGGAATTCCAGATTGCTTCTTTTTCTCTTGGTATATGTCCTCGCGCTGCCACTTGCTAACTATCATAAAGAGTTATCAAGCTTTGCTAGCTATCCTTACTCATTACTCGCCACAACAATGCCATATTGTCAAAGCTGCAAAGGAAATTTAAAGAATTATACATCATGAAGGCAATAACTATGGAATTAGGAACAGTGGCAACCGCGCACATCAAGGGATCAACTTTATGGTGCCAAGCATAGATTGAAAGCAGATGATGTTATCAAGTGTAAATTCAAAGGCTGAAATTTAGAAGCTATTCTTTATCAGAATGACCAAATTAGCTGCATGGGACAAATGCGCCTAAAATAATAGATCAAGATGAATATGCTAACTGCACAAATCAGTAACTAAAGACATCAATTTTTGCTGCTATATAGTGTGTGTGTGTGTGTGCAGGATGGCTAGATGAACAAGAATGCATGATTATGCCAACAAGACAGAGTCCTATACAGTCTAACAAAGTCAACAGTTAAGCACAACAAATTTCCCAACAGATCAGGAACAGGACGAAACAACCAAGGGATTGCATGATGACAATTTAGAGCACCAACCAGATGAATTAATGGGATCACAAGGTCATGATTAAAATTGCAAATGATCAAGTAAATCAGTGGTGCATACGAATGAAATATACATAAGCACATCACAGAGGATGTCATCCAGCTTGGCATATCAGATACCCAAATTCTGTTAGAAGAAATTACCTCATTGGAAGCATCGGGTGCCAGCTCATGAACCTGCACAAAGAGACAAAGAGGGTTGTTAGCGGAAGAAAAGGGAAGGAAAGGAAAACAGTAGGGAGAAGAGATAAGGAGGAATCGTTTTTGGTAGCTGGCAGGGAGATTGGATCGGACTCTCCCCTGAACCCACACTTCTCTCTCTCACCCTTCGATTCATCTTCATTCTCTCCCTCTCTCTCTTGAATTCACGGTCTCTCTATTCACTCTCTCTACCTCATACACACTGCCATTGGAGGAATGCTCTCTTTTTGAGGAGCAAGGCTCTCTTCCTTCTGAAAAAAAGACTGGAACTCTCTTCCCCTTGTGTTTCAGAGATTTGCAGTCCCTCTCTAAGGTTTCAATCGAAAGTTTTAAGGGTTTCTTAGAATTGGGTGGTTTTGTTGAAATTAGCTATGAAGACTGGGATTATGGAGTTCGGGGTTTGATCTAGAAGGGGTCTCGAGTTGTTATACCGGTGAATGTCGTCGAATCGGTGATTTGAGGGTTACGGGTTGGTTAGTTCAAAAAGGGGTCTCGGGTTTTGAAGAAAAAAGAAAGAAGGAAGAAGTAGAAGGAAGAGGAAGAAAGGAGGAACGGCGGCGCTAGATGGAGGGTATGGTGGCGGTTTAAAAGAAGCAAGGGCGGCGCTGGTCCGAGTAAGGAAGAGAGAGAAGCAATCGGCGGAAAGAAAAAGGAAAAGGAGGAAGAAGAAGAAGAAGAAAGAAATAACGCTGAAAAGGAAAAGCATTTCAGGCTAAACGACGTCGTTTTAATAGTGGTTATTCGCGACTTTAGCAGGTATTGTTTCCACCTTTTTCAATTTAGTCCTTCCTGCTTTATTACTACTTTAATTTTCATGCGATCGGAGATTAGGTGTTGCTGAGTATTCAATTTAGGGCTTGTCTTGGTAATTTAGGCTTTAATTAATTTATGCATATATGTGATGTTATTTGGTAAATTGGGATTAAAAATGCAAGTTTAATGATTATGGTGTCGGATTTGCTAAAGTTTGGATTTTTAGTCTAAAGTTTTGATTTTCATTAATAAAATGTGAAGTTTTTAGTTTGTTGACAACTTGGATCAAGATTAAATATTAGTTTTTTAGCTTAAGATTAAGTCTTTAATTAAAAATGATTAAGTAAGTGCTAAAGTTTAGGTTTTTATGTTAAAATCTTAAGTAATTTGTTAAAAGTGGCTTATATTAATGTGTTTGCTAATCTTTGTTGGTGAATAAATGGATCCTAGGGTTGAGTGCTCATTTGTTAAATTTAGGATGTGTTTAGTTTAAAGATGGAATATTTAAGTTAAAGTTGATTGATAAAATGCTAAAACTTAGGTTTTTATGTTAAGTCAACTTAAATATCTAATCTTTAGGCTAAATTTTGCATGGTTAATTTAATCTATGAATGTTTGTGGAGTTATCCTTAAAGTGAAATTGAAGTCTTGAATTTAAAGGTTTGTCTTTTAAGTTCATATTGTTTCAAAATGGTTCCTTGACCTCATTTTAAGTTTATTTCAATTGGAAAAATCAAAGATTTGAATCAAAGTTTGAATTTTTAAACCAAAGCTAGCTTTGAAACATGAGTATTAAGCCATTTTTGAGCTAGCTCTAATTTGAAAGTCATGACCTTGCATTAAAGATTTGACTTTTTAAATTGAAATTAACTTAAGAAGGAGATTGATAAATTCATTTGGGGTTAATGTTAACTTAAAATTTAAGACTTTGGTTAAAGACTTGGTTCTTTTTAGGGTTTTTATTTTGAGCAATTGGTCCAAGTTTCTTGTGCTTGCTTCATTTGATTTGGTTCCCGAATTTGGATTTTTTTTATGCACGTTGTTCATTTGTGTTCTATGCCGCTGAATTTTGTTAACTATTTTCTTTAGTGTGCAGAAGTCCCCAGAACTGTCCAGTTTGGCCCTTAGTTTTCAATTTATTTGATTTCATTAAGCCTTTGGGATTTTGTAATAAGTTTGTAATTAGTGTAAGGGGTAAAATAGAATCATATGCATTCATGTCATACATGCTATATGTCACCTTGCCATATTCTGGTGTATTAACATTCGTCTTTTGCCGAGATGAAGGGGCTTTTAGACAAATGTACTCGGGTACGAATTTCTGGGAGCCCTTTTTAGACCGGTCTCTCCCATAAATACCCCCATAATGCGTGGGAAGGGTTTACGGGATTGATTTCGGGTAGACCTGTGTTAATGCATGTAATTACAATTGATCTTCCATGCATCTTAATTGTCATTCATACGAGTTATTTAATTGCAAGTCAGTAAATGGTAGCCTTTTACAATGACGAGTGGGTCCCAAGTAAGTGTACTCGGGTACGAATTCTTGGTCCCCGCTCCGATATTGGATTATCCTCGAGATACCCCCATAATGTGTGGGAAGGGTCTCGGATTAATTTCAAGTATACTACTGTTTACCGATAAATTAAAATCAACCAATTCACGCATCATCTGCATTAATTCTTTCTTTTTTAGGACTAATAAAGTTAAGAAAATACAAAAAGATCATTTTCCTTCAAAAGCAATTTTCAAAAATCCATGTTCTCTTATTCAGTTTTCAAAAATTAAAAAATGGGTAATCAAGAGTTTTCAAGACTTAAACAGTTGTTTTCAAAATTCAAACCAGACTTAGTGAGAAGATCAATAAAAGATGAAAAAAAAAAGATTTTTCCAAAATAAATAAGAAGATTTTCCCACCATTTAGGAAGACTAAAATGGAAATTTTCAAAGCAAAATAAAAGACTTTAAGAACAAAAAAATGAATAAAATGTTTTATCACAGTATTTTCAAAATTCCTTTTTCGCACAGAAAAAGATCAACAAGAGAACAGACAGTGAAAGAGAATCGAAATAGAATTGATCGACGGTAGTTCGAACACATTCCTCGTGTCCTCGACATTTGGTTTAAAAAGTGGTTTTATTTTCCTTTATAACCCTTTTCTAATAATAATCAAGATTAAGAAAAAGCAACCTTTAAGATCAAACCCGTTAGATTTAGATTAGATTAGAGGTACCGTCGTCTGACGGGCGCTGTGGGGGTGCTAATCCTTCCCTACACGTAACCGACTCCCGAACTTGGGCTTTGGTTCGCAGACCGTAGTTTTTAGACTTAGTGTGTCCGTCGTCGAGCATGGTCCATTAGGTCTAATAGACGTAGGTGGCTAATCACACCTAGGCAAAAAAGATTAGTGGCGACTCCTTCTTTCCAAAGTCGTCTCGGCAGGGTCCCCCGGACCCGGACGTTTCGACAGCTCCGACCGGGCAAGATGAATGCTATAAAAAGGGGTCACCAACGGCAGAAATGGCACCTACTTGAATCTACTTTTCATCCACTTATAGTATCGTCTTCATCGTCATCTTCATCATCAAGAACCAAGTTCTCACCCACACTCCACATCAAAGCTCAAGAACCCTAATCATTCATCACCCACTCAAGAATTACAAGAAATCAGTCCCGTTCTCCTCAAATCGATTTTCCTCCATTGTTAATACTTTGTATTTTGATTCCATTGTTCTCACTGTGTTCCTTCTTCTTTTCTCCCAAAATCCCACTTTCAATTTGTTTCTCACAAGTTCGGAAATCAATAAAGAAAGTCTTTGATTTATTTTGTTCCAAGGAAATACGTTTATGTTGTTGCTGTTCTCATTTTTCATCTTCCTCAGTTCCCTCTTTTATAAGCTGGGTTTTCCTTGTTCTTTTCCTGCTGTGAGTTTTCCTTTTCTTCCTGCTGTACGAAGTGTTCTTTGGGTAACAGTCTAAGCTGAAGTTGTTCTCCTCCTGCTGTGCGAACCATTCTTTGGCAGAAGGTTTTTTTTCTTTTAAAGGTTCTTGGATTCCATCTTGTAAAAACTCAATTTCTCTTCTAGGAAATTTGGGCTAGGCTTGAATCCATACTGGTCGCACCAGGCCTTCACATCCCACAAAAAGGCTCCCACACTCATCAACTATCATGTCCCCATACTCCACAACAAAACAGTGTGGCTGAAAGGAAACATCGGCATGGTGTCGAAAAATGGCTATCTTTACTCAGCCAATCAAGTTTACCCTCAAAATTTTGGTTGAAGCATTTCAAACCAGCTTATATCTTGTCAACTGACTTCCTTCTCCAAATCTTGGGGGCAAAATATGAAGTTTTGTTTGGAAAACAACCAATGTATGATCATCTTTGCACATTTGGATGTGCATGATATACTCATTTTGTTCCTTAACAACAAGACGAAGCTTGAATTCAAGACTCGACAATGTGTGTTTCTAGGATATGATGTTCAACACAAAGGATACAAATGTCTAAATCCCCAATTTAGGCAGATTTACATTTCCATAATTAATGTTGCATTTGATGAAACGTTATTTCCTTTTACAGACCTAAAGGAAGCTTCGGTGGCAACTACATATACACCAACCATTCTTCCTTGGTTATTTCCCAATGAAACTTTATTTTCTTCAACCTAAGGGCTTTCTACTCCAATGCCATCAAGTGATGTTCTAGAGTCTACTGCTATTCAAGAGTCACAACATTCTGATCCAACTTTTGCAATAAAATTGCCATCAAATGAGCAAGTTGTTGAGTAGAATACATTCATGGAACCTATTTCCACCCCTCCAGACTCTAACCCACCTTCATCTACATCTTTATATCCAATGGTAACTTGACTTAAGACAGGGATCCGCAAACCAAAAGCTTTATATGCTACCAAACACCATATTCCAACCTACTACTCTTCCACACTTGAGCCTTCATCAGAACCAACATGCTTTTCAAAAGAATTTAAAGATCCTCGATGGCGACAAGCCATGCAAGATGAATTCAAATTCGTACTGCGCAACAACAAATGGGTTTTAGTTCTTCCATCTACTACACAGAACATTGTTGGTTGCAAATGGGTTTATCGCATCAAATACAATTCTAATGGCTCCATTAAAATATATAAAGCTCGCCTTGTTGCTAAAGGCTTTCACCAACTAGGATTGGACTATGTTGAAACTTTCAGTGCGGTTGTTAAGGCACCAACCATTCGCCTTGTTTTATCTTTACTTGCTCCTACAATTGGGATCTTCAACAACTTGATGTTAAGAATGCTTTTTGCATGGCAATCTTAATGAAGATGTAACCTCCTGAATTTGTTGATCCAACAAGACCGGGTCATGTTTGTTGATAACAAAAAACAGTCTACGGACTTAAGCAAGCCCTAAGGACATGGTTCAAACGCTTTTAGTTTCTTTCTCCTTGAACATGGTTTTCAAATGAGTCCAGCCGACTCATCTTCATTTAACTTACTGTATTTTTCTTCTCCTCTATGTTGATGACATTGTGGTTACAGGTAGTGACAAGATTGGGATCTAACGTCTTATTTGCTATCTTCATACTCACTTTGATATGAAAGACCTTGGTTCTTTACACTACTTTATAGGGATGGAAGTTACTCGAGCTGGAAATTGTTTGCATCTTTCGCAAACAAAATATGCTATGAATCTACTTGAGAAAACATATACGACAGGTGAGAAGCCGATCTCTAGCTACACTTGTTATCTCTGACTCAAAACTCTCAGCTCATGAGGGCACATAGTACCATTGCAAGATTAAAGTTCTTATTGTAGTGTTGTAAAAGCACTCTAGTATCTTACCATAAAAAGATCGGACATTGCCTATGCACTTAATCAAGTCTACCAATTCATGAGCAAACCAACATATATCCATTTTAATGTTGTTAAAAGGATATTAAGATATGTCAAAAGAACCTTGGGACATGGTCTTCGATTCCAAGCAAGCTCTGATTTCTCCATTTAAACGTATTCAGATGTCGATTGGGCAAGATATCCAAATGATAGATGCTCAACGACGGGTGGATGTACTTTTCTCGGTCCTAATTTGGTCTCTTGGTGCTCTCGCAAGCAACCAACAGTTTCACGCTCAAGCTTTCAATATAATTTCCAAGGCTATTACCAAAGTTACCCTTCCAACTTTTAGATTCTTTATTTGGGAAGGAAGAGATATTTAAATTCTATTGATTATAGGATAACGCATCAACCGTCTTATTTAATTGGGATAATGCATCAACCGCTTTAATTATTTAATTCTGTTTTGGAATTCAAGAGTATTTAAATATGGTTAAAATTGGAACTATAAAAATTGTCTAATTTTTTGGTAGGGAAAAGGTATAAGTACTAAAGATGTACACTAAAGAATAGTACTGACACTTTTTTAGCTTAAATTTGCATGTCTGCAAACACCTACAAAATATATCCTTATATGGAATGGACTTATAAGGAACGGAGGGAGTAGAAGTTAGAACTTAGAATGAGATTTGTCAGTGTGGGAATGGGATACTCCTATATGGATTTAATTTTTACAAACAGATCTAGCTATGATTCCCAATGGCAATAAAATTAAGCTAAATAACAAGTCGTAAATGTTAAAAGTAATAATGCAATGATTTTTTGCTTTTGTTTTTTTTGTTTTTGTTTTTAAAAACAAAGGGTCTCTTTAGAGCTTCCTATAATATATGAGAGTTTTGATTTGACAAAAATTTGCATGAATAGAACACGATAATAAATAAATTAATAAATAAATAAAGGGTCTCTTTAGAACAAATTATACGTAGTAAGTGAAATTAGATATATGCTAATTATAAGCCTGATTCCTGAAACGGCAGGGGAAGAATATAAATCCAGATAATAGAAGACAAAAACAAAAGCATAGGGCAGCGAAATGAATTTCTTGTTCCCTCAGTCTTACGTTTGGATATAACATATATACAGATAATCCTTTTGCATTTGCAGGCAATTCTACGTAACAGCTAGGGAGAAAATAGAGATGGAAGACAACCCTTCTTCTCATCAAATGATCAAAAGCACTAGTATTGATGATCACAACCAGAGGCAGCAAGATGAGAAGGACACAAGCAAAAAGGGAGGTCTTAGGACCATGCCTTTTGTTATATGTAAGCAACTATATAGCTTATACAATTCACTAGTATCATATATATCATATATAAATTACTTTTGATTAATTTTGAATGAAATTGATAATTAATGTGAAATTTGGTTGTGTGTGCAGCAAATGAGACATTTGAGAAAGTTGCAGGCATTGGGCTTCAGGCAAATATGATTCTCTACTTAAGGAATGAATATCACATGTCTAATGCCACAGGAGCTAACGTGTTGTTCCTTTGGTCTGCTATTTCTAATTTCATGCCAATCATCGGGGCTTTTCTCTCTGATTCTTTTCTCGGCCGTTTTCGTGTTATTGCACTTGGAACCATCTGCAGTCTTCTTGTAATTAATAATTAAATTCATAATTCATTTCATTATTTATTTTTCTAATCGATCACTAATTAAAATATAGAGTAAATTTGAGATCAATATCAATTACTATATGTCCATTGCAATTGATTAGTATTACTACTTGGCATGGTGCAGGGAATGACCTTGTTATGGTTAACTGCAGTGTTTCCACAAGCAAGGCCCCCCGATTGCAAAAGTGAGATTATAGGAAATTGCTTGTCCCCAAAGGCAGGTCAGCTGGCGCTTCTCTTCTCATCTTTTGCCCTCATGTCAATCGGAGCCGGTGGGATTAGGCCATGTTCCTTGGCCTTCGGCGCTGACCAGTTTAATAATCCTAGCAATCCCAGAAACGATAGGGTCTTGCAAAGCTTCTTCAACTGGTATTATGCTTCTGTTGGGATTTCGATCATGCTTTCCATCACAGTTATTGTTTACATTCAAGATAAAGCCGGGTGGGTTGTGGGCTTTGGAGTTCCAGTAGGGCTCATGTTTTTGTCCACACTCATGTTCTTATTGGGTTCGCCGCTTTACGTTAAGATCAAGGCAAATAAGAGTTTGTTTACAAGCTTTGCCCAAGTCATAGCAGCATCTTGGAAGAACAGACACATGGCTTTGCCACCTGATCATGCCAATGGGTGCTACTATCACAAAGGTTCCAAGCTGCTTGTCACACCAACACAAAAACTAAGGTAACAATTATATTGGCTTAAATGACTCTTTTGCCCCTTACCTTCTTTAAAAAGGACATTTTTGTTTTTTTTTTTGACACTTTGCTCCTTTAACTTCTAAATTCATAATAATTTACCTTAAAATTTAACAAAAAGTTAACGACACCGTCAATTAGCTAAAGTGGCGTTGACGTGACATTTCCATATTAATTTGGAAGTAGGTCTCACAATATGATAAAAATTAGAAAAAGAGAAAAAAAGGAATATGGCCCTCTAATTTTTTTAAAAAAATGTTAACGGTCAAGTGGAGACAATATGTGGCTGATGTGGCATTTCTATGTTAGCGTCAAACAGACAAATCTATTTGGCTTCTGTTAATTTTGGGATAAAGTATCCTGAATTTGTAAGGTAAAGGGACAAAGTGTTTTAAGTGAAAGGGAATGGACAAAATGTCCATTTTTTAAAGGGTAAGGGTATAAAAGTGCATTTAAAATTACTTAGCACAGGCTGAAATATATAGCTAATTAATTTGATTTTTTTTTGTTTCATCAGGTTTCTTAACAAAGCTTGTGTGATTAGAAGCCCAGAGAAAGAGTTGGACATAGATGGATGGGCCATAGATCCATGGAGCCTATGCACAGTCAAAGAAGTGGAAGAGTTGAAAGCGTTAATCAAAGTGCTCCCCATCTGGTCTACAGGGATCATGCTCGCCACAACCATAAGCCAACACACATTTCCGGTGCTCCAAGCTACTGTCATGGACAGGCACTTGTTCGGATCAAATTTAAAAATCCCAGCCGCCACATTTGGTATTTTTGCAATGATTGCTTTGACAATATGGGTTGCAATATATGATCGAATCGTAGTTCCCTTGTTATCCAAGTTTACTAAACGACGTCGAGGACTTACCTTTAAAGAACGAATGGGGATTGGGTTAGTAATCCCCTGCGCCGCAACAGCAGTGGCAGCTACAATGGAGAGCAAGAGACGAGCTCAAGCAATTAGGCAAGGATTGGCTGATCATCCCTATGCGGAGGTTAACATGTCGGCAATGTGGCTAGTGCCACAATATTGCCTGATTGGATTAGCCGAAGGTTTCAATGCAATTGGGCAAATAGAATTTTACTATTCCCAGTTCCCCAAGAGTATGGCTAGTATTGGAGTGGCACTTTTTGCCCTTGGGATGGCAGTGGGAAACTTGGTTGGGAGTTTGATAGTTGGGATTCTGAATGAAGTGACTAAAAAGCATGGGAAAGTGAGTTGGGTATCAAGCAACCTTAATAAGGGTCACTATGACTACTACTATTGGCTCCTCACAATTCTAAGTGTGATTAATGTCTTGTACTACTTATTTGTTAGTTGGGGTTTTGGATCTTTTGAGAACAAAATGGAGTGGGATGAAGCAGGGGAATTGACCATCAAGGAGGAAGAAGAGGATGAACATGTCAAAGGAAAGGGATCCCCCATTGTTGTAACACAGGCCCCATTTGCCTTTTAAGCTTCACTACCAATGTCAAACCATATATATATGCTTCTAAACAAGTTTTATGTCCATTTTAGCACTTGAATTCCAAAAATAGTACAATAATTTGGCCATTCTACTTTTATTTTGGAATTTGGAATGATTACATCCTCAACTTTTTTTTGACCATAGACACTACACCAATATTTTTTTTTTTTTTTTGCCGAAATATACACTACACCAATATGACATAACATTTTGCCTAAAACATTTTTAGATTAATGCTTCTACATCATTTCACGAATTGCTTCCAAAAGTCAAAATAGCTAGGGACCATCTTGAACTAAAATTGGTGAGTTTTTTTTTGAAAAAAAAAAACTTAATTTTGTTGGTTTAAATGTTTATATTAATGACAGTTTGAAAATCATCACAAATTTGAAAAAATCACCTCTTACAAATAATCACAAAATAATTTTGGGAAATCTATATATAAGAAAAAAAAACTAAAGAAATGTGGAGAGATCCACTTACACCCTTTCTGAGTTACATTATTTTTTTGCTAATTTATATCTTCTTTTAGAATTTAACTTCGGCTAATACAAACATTGAATCTTAAATTCTAATAAGATATGTATGTCAAGTTTGAAGTTAATTGATGGTATTTAACTATATGTTTGATACACATAATATATTCAACCTTTAAAATTAAATATGTGGAAAATATTATAAAATGTTGAAGTTTCGATTGATATGGTAAAATTATCTGATCAACTTGAAATTTTACATCATCCATATATATAATAAGGGCATTAAATCCAACGTTTAATTTTTTTTTTTAAAAAAAAACAAATTAATAGATTAAGTTATATATGAAATGACTTAGTGTACTTTTTAGCCCCTGAACTTATCATAAATGGCGAAATAAGCCCCTGAACTTCAATTTTGACCAATTACACCCCTCAACTCTCAAAATTGGCTAAACTAATCTATTTTAACGACATCCATGATCCATATAATAAGGGGATTAAATCCAACGATTTGTTTTTTTTTAAATCAATATATTAAGTTATGAAATGACTTAGTGTACTTTTTAGCCCCTGAACTTATCATAAATGGCAAAATAAGCCCATGAACTTCAATTTTGACCAATTGCACCCCTTAACTCTCAAAATTGGCTAAATGACTCATTTTGTAACGACACCTGACAAAGCCGTCAGAAATATTCACGTCAGCATGCCATGTGGCTAAAAATGCCACGTGATGCGGGCCCGTGCGAAGAGTAATACGCAATAAAAATCCCTCCGAAAATAAAAACAAACCCTATTTTTGATTAGTTATCTTTTTAAAAAAACTAGTCTTCGCTTCCACGTGCGTTGCACGTGATACTTTAAATTATATGAAGATTAAAATCTTAAGCATACTATTAATTTTGTCCTAAAAAATTATATTATTAGAGATGACAAAATTTCATCCGAGTGTGGGTATTCGACTCGATTGCCTGAAACCGAACCAGATCCAACTCGATTCGACCAAAAAATTCGCTCAATTCGAAACCGAAATTATTTTACCCCAAATCATTAATGACCCGAACTCGATCAACCCGAAATTACCTAAATCGAGATTAGTTATATTTAAATGACCAGAATCCGAAAAGACCTAAACCTGAAAATTAGAGGCTAAACCAGAGGCTCAAACCCAAAATTATTGGAACCATATGACCCAAAACCGAAAAACACCCAAACCAAAAATGACATAAATCCAAATGACCCGACATTTGAGCGATCCAAACTCAACCCAACCTAAAACCAAAAATTAACCGAACCCGTATAACCCAAAATTTCCTTAACCCGAAACTGAACCCAAATCCAACCCGACCAGCCCATTTATATATACATTGGGTTTTACCATCAAAGTAACAAAAGAAATTATTTCACACAAATAAAAAAATTAACAATGTATAAAACAACAAATTTAAACCCACAACAAAGTTGTATTTATCAAGAAAAAATAATTATAAGTCAAATAAAATAATTACACGTTAGGAAAATAACAACTTTTAATCATAATACATTGAACTATTAGATAGAAAATGTCAATCACAATTACTTTTTAAATTAAAATGGTAAAAATAAAAAAAAATTATATAAAATATTGAATTTAATTAAATGAAAATAGAGTTTTTAGTAGAATAAAATTGTATATTAGAAAAAATTTTAATATATCCAAACTTTTTAGAAAAATAAAGTAATTATAAAGATATTAGATTTAATTAAATGAAAATAGAGTTTTTAGTAGAATAAAATTGTATATTAGAAAAAATTTTAGTATATCCAAATTTTTTGGTAAAAATAAAGTAATTAAAAAGATATTAGATTTAATTTAATTGAATAAAAATAGAGTTTCTAGTAGAATAAAACTATAATAGTTAAGCAAGGGCATTTAAGACAATATATTTGAGAAATAAGGGTACAATAAGCAATTCAAAAGTTTCTCAAAACTCGTACTTTTATATATAATATAGATTTGAAGTTTTAAATTTATGAAATGGCATTTTTCATTTCACGTGACATGCTGGCGTGGCATATTTTACGGTTTTGTTAGGGTGCCATCCATAAGGGGTGATTTGGTCAAATTTGGGAGTTGAAGGGTGTAATTGGTCAAAATGAATAAGCTTTGAAGTACAATTTTGACCAAATAAGCCTTCAAATTTGTCAAATTTGATCAATTAACCCTTTTATAGATGGCTAACGGAACTATATTTTGGATCACCTATGTGGCAGTATATGTTGAATTTCCTCGTGACCTGGAGGCCACCTAACTAAACCTCCAAATAAAACTTTGATTAAATAAGCACATAAATAAGCCTCTAAGTTTCCAGTCTTTGTTAATTAACCCATTTATAGATAACAGAAATTCCACATAGGCAACCCAAACAGACGTTCGTCTGTCATCCATAAAAGGGTCAATTGATCAAATTTGGCAAACTGGGGCATTATTTGCTCAAAAGTATAGCTCAGGGCCTTATTTGACCATTTTATGTGAGTTCGAGGGCCAAAATGTAATTAAATTAAGGAAGTTTATACAGAGTCTACAGAGAAGGATGGATTTGAAGAGGGCAACATGAGGCAAAGGATGACATTTCACACTTGGTGTTTATTGGTGAAGACAAAACATTGATTAATAATTCAAAGGGAGAGTTGTTTTGTTTCACATGGAACAACCACGTGAGCCCCTATGTGTTTCCCTCTGCAACCTGCCCCTAATTATACAAACAAACTATCAAATTCATTGCTTTTTAATATTCACGTCAGTCTTGCACTTAGCTCTTAATCATGGGAAGAAGTTACCTTAACACCGTAAATTTTGGTCATGGGAAGAAGCCAATAAGAAGTTTAGCAGCAGCAGTAGGTCTCTGGTTGGTCAAGCAGCAGAATCATGAGCATGGGCTCAGGCATGTTTCCCAAGCCCTTCAACAATAATTGAGAGGCATCTCTCTCTCTCACATCATCAATTGCTTTGGAAATTTCCTGTATAAATACAATTATAATGTTCAATTCAACCCATTCCACATATAGGATTCAAAAGCTAGTGTTTTTGCAATAAACAATGAAGGCTTGGCATTTCATCTTACTATCATGTCTCTTCACAGCTGTTTTGTATCTCTTCTCTCCATATAATCAATTTCCCAATCTTTCTTCTTCTTCTTCTTCTTCTTCTTCTTCATCAATCTTTCTTACAGGCAGGAGATCACTCAGGGAATTGAAGATGTCATTACCTGACCATAAAAACAGACTTCTGGAAGCAAAGGTAAAATACATACATACATACATTCATATAATACATATATATATTGACTAAAAATCAAATTGAATGAATGCAGGGTTTGATTGATGAAGCTTTGCAATCATTAGAGAAAGGTTCCAATGCAGTAAAAGATTCAAGGAGGCATAGCAATGGCAACAACATGGATGAGCTTGTTTACCACATAGATTACCATGGAGTCACGACTCATCCAACCCCAACTCCTAAACATCCTAAGCCATAAAAATCTTATGCCATCAATTTGTATTGCCAATCAATAGATGAATGTAAATCGATAAGTAGTTAGGCTCTGCTTTTCCCTTTTTATAGATTCTCAGGCTTGGGTTTAGCCAAGGTCGGTTTTTGGGGTTCTGATAGTTACATTCACATTTACATGATATAGCCTTGCCCGTTTGTCTACCCCTAATCAAATTGCCACTCTCATATGTTACTTTTGTTTTCTTATTCTTTAGACTGGCAAGAGTAAAAGTAAAATTTAAATGGCGAGAGCATTTCTTATATTGTGTAATAGACTCAACACCATCTATATATGTTTATTTACCATATATACCTTCAATGCATATTTTGATTTTTTCTTTAAGTTCTATACTGCTTAAAATTGCATTTGTTATTTATTGTTATTAGTCATTTTTTCATTTTTTCCTTTTTGCTTCTAAGATTTACCATAAAGATCAAAAGACAGATTTATACTGGGTTACATTGCAAAAATGATTCAATATTTATTGTGAATAAAAAAATAATAGTAATAAATTTCATAGTTCAAAGTTCAAACTAAAGCAAAAGTATAGCAATATCATATGTAGAAATGAGAGAAAAAGGGGTTCTATCTACCTTAACCTAACATGTATATATATTCATTACAGTCCACTCACTTGATGCAATGACAGCATTCCATTCATATACTGTTTCCTAGCCTTCTTATACTTTTCATGCAATATCTTATAGTTTCCAATAACATCTGCATATGATACCTCACTACAGAACTTATATTTCACCTGCATGAACACAGCTTCCGCCATCTTTTTGTGTTTAACATATGTAGAGAGTAGATCTTGAACCCCTGTCAAGGGTACATCCCAATCAACAGGTTCCCTATCTTGATTGAGGAACCGCAGCCACTTTATCCGCTGAAAGGGATCTTCATTTCTCTGAACAGCCACTTCCACACTCTTTAATGCCTCCGCAAACCTTGACTCTCTGCTAATCTTTTCGATCAAATTGCTGAAAATAGTTTTTTGGTGTACATCAAGCCAGCTATTAGTGTCAGATTGCAAAGAAGCTGCAGCAACCAAGCATGCCTTCCGAAATGTAGGGTCAGAATCACCAAGTAACCCAATAACTACATGCAGCAGTTTAACAGACATGACATTCAGAATTCCAGATACGGACTTCGAAGAAAGACTATGCTGATTTTGAGTACTGTACCAACAAAACAGTGCCACATGTACAAACCCCTCCCACCTGTGTTTAATATGAAGAGTCAGAAATAATAGATTCAATTCTACTGAATTGCATTATAATTTCCTTGCCAACAAAGAGAACAAAATCTAGAATGGCAGCTCCACAAAAATAAGGAACCGTAGTAATCAAATATAACTAAATGCTATTATAGAATATAAGCCATAAGGCATAACATAGATAATCACAGCATCTTATCCAAATAGTTAGTCCAAAGTCCACTCCACCATGCACCCCCAGAAAAGAAGTAAAAGGTACTCAAGAGTAGTCAAATAAAAGTAGTATCCAAGTAAGACCCTTCTGATTATAGAATTATGGAAAATTTTTTGAATAAATCCTATCCACTCAAAATCATATAGAGAAATCGCAATCATAATAATAAAATTTATGAGAGATGCCCATAGAGCTTCCTTCCCAGTGACATTGTTCAAACATATTGTCCTGATGTCCCACAGACATGTATGTCCAAACTAAATAATTTAGTCAAAAAGAAGAAGAAAAAAAAAGGAACATTCCACATGCAATGCTAAGCTAACAACTTAAAAATATGGTCATTGCAATCAATCAAATCTTTGTTGTTCTATATAGGAATTTCAAATAAAAGAGAAGAAAAACAGGATGAATCTATTTCATGTAAGAAACTAAAATATCATTCAAATACTTTCTTCGATAGCTAAATTTAGAAACACCAGAAACCGGAGAACAAACACAATAGAGTCAAAGGTGCATTTAGTGTATAAGACAAATATAAACAATGTCAATAATAAACTATTCTCAGTAAGAATGCAAATCTTAAAGATAAAGATGGCAGTAGATAAGGTACCTACTACTTTTGCGATACCAGAATTGGAACCTGATTATGAGCTATACAACACTATAATAATACATGACCACCAAAGCTTACCAACCCCAACTATTGATAACCAATAAAAATCTTGAACCTCTAATCTACCTCAAAGTAATAAAGCTAACCGCTTTAGCGAAAGTCAAGCCAGAACTCATATAAATTTTAAAATCATTTTATAAATTTTAATTAATAAAAAATAAATCAACCGATGAGAATTATAAGTAACGGTAAAAACCAAAACATAAGATAACATCTCAGTTAAAAAAAAATTATTATAGGCTGTGTAGGAACCAAGCATTTGTTGAACAGCTCAAAGAATGATTTAAAACATAAGATAAGTCCGTCAAGGCTTTTTTAGGTTTGTTTATTTAGTAAGATAAAAGAATGATTTTGAACAAGACTTGAAGTTTATTCGATAAACGAGGTGATGTGATGCAATCAAGGAACCACTAGTGCAAAGCTTATGTATTTTTTCTCTTCTGCTTCCCTAATCTTTATTCAGTTGTCCTTGCTTTCTCAAGAATTATAGATTATTATCTTTATCATAAACCCGAATTAGATAACTTGATATGAAAGCTCAAAAGATTCAAAGGTTATTGCGACAGTTCTGCTTAATGATTGTGAGAATCGGAGGTTAATTCAAAATTTGACGCTTTCCAATATCACGAAGAAACAAAGAAAAGTTTTTCAAAATTAAGCGGAGATATGAGTTGACTAGAAGCAAGATTATTGTCCATGTTGGAAAAGCTGTTTGAAACTTCACCCAAGGCAAACAACTTGCTGAGGAAGCAAGTTCTCAAACCATTCCTCAATGAAATAACACTAATGTTGCCCAGAGAAAGAAAATATTTGACAGAAGAAGGAAAGAAACATAGAATACAGCTAGAAAAATACCCAAAAAACTTGAGATAAAGGTTCTGGATTCTAATCGGAATTTTCTGATTGAGTTTCCACTATTGTGAGGTAATCTGAATGGTATGACATGCCCGAACCTTGAAGGATTTGATTTGCAAGAATGAAGCTTGTTGGGTTGTCAAAATTATGGTGATGTGAGAGAAACATAACCAATATGGGGCAAAAATATGGTAGACAGACTAAATCCATCTTTGGTATAGTACTGGGACCAATTGCAAAATGTGACCTAAAACTATTACCAGAAATCTAATATTTAAAATTTTTTACTCATTTATATGGCACTCTGTTCCCATGGAGATATGCTACCTCTAAGAAATTACAAAGGAAAAAAAAAAGGAAGAAAACACAGCAATTTTAAACATATGTAAAATGGAAAACAAGAAAGAGAACATTTCAATACAAGAAAAAGCATATAGAATTTTCTTAGTATGTAAAACATTACTAGAAATAAAAGCTTAAGATGAGTACTCTTGCAAACAACATTAATGACTACTGCATCTATTGGGCATATGATGATAAAGTGGATTTTGGTGACAAGGCAGACACCATCGTATAATCATTTCTATTTCCGTCTACTAGGCATAACACAGGAATGGTTGATCTAGACTTGGGTCCATGACTAGCTAACATATCACTTTAAATGACCAACATGTCTGACAAGTTAACTGTGTATGATATGATAAATAATGCTTATAATAAAGTTTTATTTTTTCCTTTTTCTTTTCCCAAAAGTAACAATCAATGTGAATGTAGTGAAGTTTCAGATTGTCCTAGAACATACCAATAGTATGCAACATTACCATCATGAGCTAATCTCAGAAAACTAGAAATGGTTCATGAAAATAACCCCTATGCCTTTGAGTCACGAAAAAATAATAAACTTATATAAAAAATTTACTTACTCAAATGGAGGCTCAACCTCAATTGCAAGAGTTAAGTGCAAGGAATACCCAGCAGATCCATCTGGCCTACAATTATGTGAAAATGCTTCGTGAGGAAAGCCCCTGGGAATATACATGACATCACCTTCATTAAGCAAAAAGTGATAGCATTCGGCTCTTGAGTTACCAATGCCTTCATTAATATTACAAGGGTCATACAATCGAGGTAACTGCACAGTCGGCTGAGAATATATTTTCCATTGCTTGGATCCAAAAATTTGGCAGACAAATACACAATGGTCATCATAATGACGAGCTAACCCTTGAGAATTAGGTGGAGTCAAGTACATATTGGCACCTGCTGATGGTTGACCAAAGATTGAAGCTAATGCATCCGCTATAATAGCAACCCTTTCAAAGCGAAATTCCATTCCACGCAAAGCAATAGTATAACCTTTATTATATGCTTCTTGGCATTTTAATATATCATCTACACATAAAATCTTCGGAGCATTGAAGGAGCAAGAGTTCAGATCTTCTTGAAAAAAGCGAACCTCTTTTTTTGATTGGTTATCTGTTCTTACAACCCGAATGTCCTGTTCATTCATAAGAGGACAACCCAGTTTCTTTCTAACCTGCTTCAGGAAATTAAGAATGTCCAATTCATCTGAAGCAATAGGCAGGCAGGAAGTTAGACTTTGAAGGATTGAAGGGAGATCAGAAGGAAATTTTCCTTTGCAACATAGAGATTGCATAAATGACGTGAAAAATTCATTCACCTCCAATGAAGCACTTGAGGACTTTCTTATGACAAAAGGTAAGACCTCCCACTGGCTTAATATGAAATGTTTGAAATCATCCTCACCAAAACAAAATATTCTTCTTTTAACCATCTCACCATGCATAGAGGCTGGAAATTGATCAACATTGATAGAAAGCCTAAAAATGCTTTCTGCAAGACTATTGATGGTAATACTGCTGATATACAAGTTCATGCCTTGACTGGGTCCTAAAATATTGCCATTTATCATTTGTTTGTGAGCTTTGCACCAAAGCTCTTTCAGAAAGACAGAAAAACATTCAGCGAGCCTGCTTGGGATCTTCCCCAACTGCTCAATGTTGCATGCGTTGATCAGAATGATAGCTGTAATTAGAAGTAATACCGAAAGTTTGTCTTTCTGAAAGCCTAACTTCAGAGAGGCAGTGTTTACATCATCTCCAGCGTGTAAAGAAATCGGTATTGATGATGAACTTTGAACCTGAAGGAATGCAAACCTGATAGATATTAAGTCAACTTACAAAACAGAGAACCATAAGTTATAATAATTTTTAACAATCCTACGAGCACTATTGGCAAATATAAAAGTATACATAGTCTGCAGCCATATCTTTTAAGGGGGAAAATGATGCAATGAACTAGCCATCATTAAAGATGTTTCAAACACAAATGCAAAAACAACAAAGGAATTAGGGAAACTTTACAATCTTGACCAGCTTCTGCTTGCTAATATTTCAATATTCCATTCCAGGGAAAAAAAAAGAATAAACCAAGTCTTAACCATGTAGGTACAACATTTAATAGTTTCATCTTCATTCATTTTATGTTGTAATCAATTCAAAGCTCACATATTCACATGAATGACAAAGAGTGCCTCAATTAATTTTTGTTCTCTTCTGTTTCTTTTTCCCCTTATGATTGATGGTAAGACTTAGTATTACCAAGGGAATCAAAAATAAGACAGAGACTAGTTACAAGAACATAATTGATGTCCTAGTTTCGGAGAATGTTTTAGGATAAAAATTCAACTTCGTTCTGATGCTAAAATGACATTGAACGCTAGGTAACTAAAGAAAGCAACATTTTTATGAAAATGATAAAAAGAAATTGATAGTTAAAAAGTAATATACTGACATGAGAGTTTCCAAAGCAGAGCAATGGAGCAATCGGTGTCTTCCAAGGGAAGAAGAGCACAAATCCAAAAGAGCATTACAGGCAGCCGTGGAGACGCTGTTAGGAGAAGTGGGTATCAAAGAAATCAAAGCCTTAAGAGTTGGAGAGTCAGAAACGACCTGTTGGTTCATATGAAACGACATAAGAGAAGCCGCCCCAACAATCTCGGCGGTGAGGGAGGCGATTTCAGGGGATTCGTAGTTGAGAAGGAGAGGGCAAAGGGAGAGAATAACGGCCAAGGGAGGGGCCTCTTCTTCCTGGGGTTGGGAAAGGAAAGACCGATGGAATTTGTATAAGCATTTCTTCAGTAAGGGTAGAGATTGTTTATAAGTAGCAGCCATCAACAAAGGGAGGATTGTAGTGTTAGGTTCAGAATCGGAGGAGCTCTTCTTCCTTTTGCGGCTTCTTCCATATTTCTTCCTCTTCACCTCCTCCTCCGCTTCCATTTTCAGACTGCTCTCGTGAACTTTTTTTTTTTTCTTTTTTCCAAGGTGAATTAACGTGTTCTTTTCTTGACCTAATGTTAATGACGGAATGAAGTAGTCATGAAAATTAAAAAGTGCTGCCTTTATTTTGAAAAAAAAATAAAATTAAAAAGGTACTGAAGCAAGTCCAAACTGAAAAAAAGAAAAAGAAAAAAGAATAATAATAATAATAATAATGAATAAAAAATAATAATCGTAAAATAAAATAGTAGTTTAAAATTTAAATAGTATGGAAAACAGTAAATGGGGTTCTTTCTGTGTTAACAAAACAGGCGCTCCGGAAAACTCCAGCAGAGATTGAGGCGTCTGTCTGTGCAAACGAAAACATTCTCTCTTTATTTTCTCACTTAGTCTTTTCGTCTTCTTTGTTTTCAAGTTGTAGGACTAAGATGATGAAACTATCGCGCTCTTTGCTCTCCAGGTACTTTATTTTCAAAATCTTTTATTCAAATTTCCTTCTGCTTTCACTATATCCTGCTCAAAATGTTCGAAATGCTGGAGCTTTTCGACATTTTTACACTTTATGGTGTTTGTCTCTTTAGTCTCAAAAACCTCAACTAAGCCCTAATGACATTTTCTTGAATATTTACTACCCCCAAAAGTGAAACCACTTCAGAGATATTAAAGGTTAGATTATAAGGTTAGATTATAAGGTTTAGGGTTTTTTGGCTGTGTATTTTTGTATATAATCGGTTAGTTTTTAGCTTTCAGTCACCGCAATGGGTTTTCATTTTTACCTGCATAAGTTATTATTTTTGAGTTGTTTGTTTGTTGTTTAACTTTGATGTGGCCATTGAATCCTTTCGAGTTGATTTTTTTTTGGGCCTGTAAATAGGAACCTTTCTTCCCAAACACTGGTACCTGGGAAATGGAGTGATACTGGAGATGCTTTATGGTCACATGCTTTTGAATCTCGTGCGGCTATTTCAACTTCTGCACATGATTTTGCTGTTAAAGGTCTTAAACCTTTCTTTTCTTTATATTTTCTTTCGTATATTAGCTAATAACGGCTTCTTTTCTGATTATTTACATCCTTTTTAGCACATGAGTCCGCAGGAAATTCCAATGCCAGTGTCTTTGCTCCTTACACTGTATTCAAGGGAAAAGCTGCACTCTCTGTTTCTCCTCTTTTACCAACTTTCAGTAAAATAGATGTATGCTTGGAATATCCTCTCCCAGCCCCAGTTCCTAAATATCATTGTTCTTGCTGAGGACTTCACTGATGTTTTTGGTTTTGCCTCCTTTTTATAGTCTGGTGCCCTTAAACTTGATCGCCGTGGTGCCATGATGTTGACTTTCTGGCCCGCTGTTGCAGAGCGCAAGTATGATTGGGAAAAGAGACAGGTAATGGTTTCAAATTGTTTGTTCATTAAAGTTTTGTTTCATCTTTCTGCATCAAGAGAATGCAGAAATAAGTTATGTTGCGTCAAGACTCAAGGATGCATATAATCTAAAGAATTACTTTGGTTTATCGTATATTTTAGCTAGAGACATTTGTTAATGATACATTTGCTCTGCCTATTTCCTCTGTGCTCTTGACCTCTCCATGTTATGTTCCTAGGCATTCTAATTTTGTTACCATTTTTCAGAAATTTGCTTTGTCGCCCACAGAAGTTGGGTCCTTGATAAGCATGGGTGCTGCTGATACCTCTGAATTCTTCCATGACCCCTCAAAGCTATCAAGGTCAGCTTTTGCACTTGTTTCTTTTCCATATTCGTTTCATTAGAAGCAACTTTACTTTATATTTAACTACTTATTCTTAGCAGAACAATTATTGGCTTTAGAAAAAAGCAACACCTTACATTATACCAGCTTTTGACCCTTTTTGTTCATTTAAGTTGACAAATTAGTTCGTGCTACAGTAATGCTGGTCAAATAAGCAAGAAGTTATTTATTAAGGCACATGATGCTGGTAATGGCTACATGATCTCTTTGAGTAAGTTGTCTATCTCTAATGACTTCCTTTATTTTCAACTTTAATGTTGCTATCTCACAAATGAACAACAAAATTTTAGTTTTATTGTGTTACTTTTTCTTGTTCAAGAGCTGGAAGTATCATTGATGGAAAGAGTAGCATTATTGTGTAGAATAGATATTTATAATTTAGCAGTATAGGAGCTTATTGTTGTCACCAATGTGCTACCAAGGGTGAAGAGTGGTTTTTTGATTAAATTAGTTTCCTCTTGGTGAGATGTTAATCTCTGGCCCACTTATGTATTATTCTTTGATTCTTTAGTGCATACAACTTGGTTTGCCTCCAAGGGGCACAATCAGAGTTACTTATATCATATTCTTAAGGCTTAAGCCAAAAGATTGTAGTGATTCTGTTGTTCAATTTTAATGGCATGCCAAGAATACATTTTTGGAATCTCCTTCTTTAGCCATATCATATTGTTTCTTGACTATGTTTTTTTTTTAGCCTATGTTGCTTTCTCTTGGAAGAAATAATAATCGAAGCAAGCTGTAGGTTGTTCCTGACAGACCAACCTTGAGTAGTTGTAGAGAGATAAATTTCCCTATCGAGTGGCCATGAAAATGTTCTTAAGAATTGAAGGTTGAAAGATAGGTGACTGGGGACTGTTGGCACTATGTTGATAAATTCCTTAAAATGAAATGGCATGCAGAGGGTAGGATAAAACAAATGATACTAGTATATAACTGCTAGCTTAAAAAGGGTTATACTGATTGCGTCAGGAAAAAAATTTGGTTAGACTGCAGGGTTTCATTTGTAAGTCAGGCATGGAACCATTAATAATGCTTGATAATAATGAAGATTTTTTACCGAACGAGAGCAATATAAATTTTGGTGGGTTTGAAAGGTTCTTAAGTGCTGAGATAATTGAAGTGGTGAAAAGTCTAGGGTGAACGGGTTTGGTAACAAAGTGGTGGCATAATTTTGTAGCAAAATATTTCTTATAACTTTTACTAGGATTGTTTGAAAGGACAAGGGTTGATTGGCAGAGATTGTAATAATATAGGTACACATATCGGAATGCATCTTTTCTTATGTATGTACCTCCATCTAGGGGATTTGTAGAACTGCAGATATTCCAGTAAAAGTCTTCAGATTTTTTCAGAACAAAGTCCTCATCATCTCACTGATAAGAAAGGCATATGGCTAATTTCTGGAAAAGAAAATATGGGAACTTTAATTTATGTTGACTCTGATGTCATCTTGGGATCTGGCCAAAAAAAGATGTCATCTTGGGTGGTTCCTTTCAGATTCACGGTGTTCTTTGCATATTTCATCGAGCAATGAGATAATGCCAACGTACAATTGCTTCTCTTGCCTATTGTTGTTGCTGCATATGCAGTTAAAGGCTAGTAGAATCATTTTCTAGGTGTTCAGGTATGGGGCGATGTGAAAATCCACCTAAGAGCCCCCTAAGTGAAACTTAAGCAAGGCCCTCATCTAAGTTATCTTGGATGCCTTGGTAGTGCCTCAAATGTTGGTTAGGCAAGTCGAGCTACTTTTATTCATACGATTTTTTGCAATAATATGTCAAGTCTATAAAATTTATAGGCAATCATCAATCATATATATGTTTTAATTTCTTAGCTTTATTCTTCCCATTTGAATATAAAATTAGTCAATAATGGAAAGAGTAGCAAATCATTTTCTCTTAAGGTTCTTGCGCATTTCTCTTTTAAACCTTTTGATTTTTGAACTACTTAGAGACTAAGTTGTAAGTGTATAAAAAATTGTAATTCTTTCTGTTTCAATTTCTCCCATTAGTATGTCCCATAATTCTCAGAAACTATTATTTATTATTAGTTGTTTTCTTCCCCTTAAGCACAGGGCAATCTAAAAAGTAATATCCAATGATAACCGATTTCTGTTAGTAAGTTTTTCTCTGAAATTTCTTTGCAGCTGTTACCAACAACATTCTAAAGTCAACTGATCGCTTATACGTTCCTGTCACAACAGCTGAATTTGCAGTGTTGAAGACAGCATGCAGTGTACGACACTATAACTTCTTTTTCCGTTATTTATTAATGATGAATTTTAAAATCACCTCAAATTTATTGCTCTATCTAGGATGTAACCGTGATTCATATCCTGTTATTGGAAATAATGTGCCGATACCTTTGTGAGATTAGGCTGGTATCAATAAATTACCTTATTAATATATCAGGAATAAATACTAGACTCGTTTTTAAAAAATTGTAAAAATGCGTAAAGATTTCTTTTGATCAAATACATGCAGAGCAGGAGCACATGCACACACAAACATGCATATAGTGAAAAAATCTTCTGCTGCTTTACATATTTTGCAGCCCATTTCTTTAAATTTGATATTGGACTTCTGTTAGAAGATAGTGGTCTTGTCATCAGAGGTAGACATATGGTTTAAGAGCTGTAGGACTTATGCGGTTCTTAAAATAGTTCAATTGGCGTATTTGTATGATTATTAACATGCTAGTACTTCTTTTGTTTGTCTAGAGAATGGCTAAAGTATGTTGTACTGCCAAGATAGGATGTACGTGTAATAAATTGATTTGTTAGACTTATCTTAGTTTGATGATATGCAAAATTTGGATTTAGTTCAGAGTGAAATGTTATAGTGGTGATGACAGCAAATGATTCTAAATGCTTTTTGAGCTAATAAGGTTGATTAATGATGAACTTTCCTTAAGCCACTGATTTTGAGTGGTGGTGAAAGTGATTAACTTTTGGCATGATTTCTCAATCCACCGTGTGGACACTGTATGTAGTATTATTTTTGTGTTGTTTTTGTGAAAGTGATTAACCTTGTTTTGCTCTGCACAGTTTGCGTTGCCTCACATCATTGGCTGGGATTGGTTGACCAATCAGTCAGGTAAAGGAGGCATAGAGGGGAGTTCGAGAAAGGTGAATCCGCAGCTTTTGGATTCGGAGTGGGATAAATGAAGTGATCGAATTCTGATTAGAAAGCATTTTGGGGCTGCCTGCTCTGCTTGGTCATGTATTGAAAAGCATGGACTTGTTGGACACCCTAGTTACTAGTTATTTTGTTTTTCTGTTTGGCCCTTATTCTGTATAGGTTAAAACATGGCATGACTGATGAGAGCAGTGCTGTTTTGTGTTATAGATTATTAACCCCCAAGTTCTTAGCTTAGGTATGAAGGAATTCAATATGCATTTGGCTTATTGCACAATGTTATGCTTTCCGTGCGCTTTATTTTTCTTTTCTTTTCTTTTCAGGAAAATGGAGGAAAATCTTTCAAACTTTCTACAGTAGAAAAACTCAAGTCTGAAATATTTTACTTGAAATCAAATCTGAGTTCATATTGGCTCTAATTGATAAGAAGTGTTTAGTTGTAAAGTAAAACCACTTGAACTGAACCACTGTCTCACGAGTCACGTTAAAACTTAAAACTTGCATTAACAATTGGCATTGGGTCGTCATGAGTCTAAAATACTTGCTCTGTTACACAAAAGATACCGTCTAAATTTCTTCCTCTTCACCTCCTCCGCTTCCATTTTCAGACTGCTTTCGTGAATTTTTTTTTTTTTTTCATTTTTCCAAGGTGAATTAACGTCTGCTTTTCTTGACTTAATGTTTAATGACGGAAGGAAGAAGTCATAAAAATTTAAAATTGAAGAGGTAAACTGAAAAATTTTAAAAAAGTTTTTTTTTTTAAAAAATAATAATAATGAATAAAAAATAATAATTCTAAATAAAATAGTTTAAATAGTATGGAAAGAAAACAGAATGGGCTGTCCCTAGTTCTTCTGTTAACAAAAGCAGGCGCTCCGGGAAACTCCAGCAGAGATTGAGGCGTCTGTCTGCAAAGTGCAAACGAAAAACATTCTTCCTTTATTTTCTCACTTGAGTCTTTCTTTTCGTCTTCTTTGTTTTCAAGTTGTAAGACTAAGATGATGAAACTATCGCGCTCTTTGCTCTCCAGGTACTTTATTTTCAAAATCTTTTACTATTCAAATTTCCTTTTAGTTTCACTATAATCTATATCCTGCTCAAAATGTTGGAAAATGCTGGAGCTTTTTGACATTTTCACTTTAGGGTGCTTGTCTCTTTAGTTTCAAAAACCTCAACTAAACCCTAATGGCATTTTCTTGAATATTACTACCCCCAAAGTGAAACCACTCCAGAGATATTGAAGACTAGATTCTAAGGTTTAGGGTTTTTGGGCTGTGTATTTTTGTATATAATTAGTTAGTTTTTAGCTTTCAGTCATCGCAATGGGTTTTCATTTTTACCTGCATAAGTCATTATTTTTGAGTTGTTTTTGTGTTGTTTAACTTTGATGTGGCGATTGAATCCTTTCGAGTTGATTTTTGGGGCCTGTAAATAGGAACCTTTCTTCTCAAACACTGCTACCTGGGAAATGGAGTGATATCGGAGATGCTTTATGGTCTCCTGCTTTTGAATCTCGTGCGGCTATTACAACTTCTGCACATGACTTTGCTGTTAAAGGTCTTAAACCTTTCTTTTCTTTTCTTTAGATTTTCTTTCGTATATTAGCTAATAACGGCTTCTTTTCTGATTATTTACATCCTTTTTCGCATGAGTCTGCAGGAAATTCCAATGCTCGTGTCTTTTCTCCTTTCACTGTATACAAGGGAAAAGCTGCACTCTCTGTTTCTCCTCTTTTACCAACTTTCAGTAAAATAGATGTATGCTTGAAATGTCCTCGCCCAGACCCATTTCCTAAATATCATTGTTCTTGCTGAGGACTTCACTGATTTTTTGGTTTTGCCTCCTTTCTATAGTCTGGTGCCCTTAAACTTGATCGCCGTGGTGCCATGATGTTGACTTTCTGGCCCGCTGTTGCTGAGCGCAAGTATGATTGGGAAAAGAGACAGGTAATTGTTTCAAATTGTTTGTTCATTAAAATTGTGCTTCATCTTTCTGCATTAACAGAGTGCAGAAATAACATTACGTTGCGTCAAGGATGCAAATAATCTAAAGAAATACTTTTGTTTTATCGTATATTTTAGCTAGAGACATTTGTTAATGATACATTTGCTCTGCCTATTTCCTCTGTGCTCTTGACCTCTCCATGTAATGTTCCTAGGCATACTAATTTTGTTACCATTTTTCAGAAATTTGCTTTGTCGCCCACAGAAGTTGGGTCCTTGATAAGCATGGGTGCTCATGATACCTCTGAATTCTACCATGACCCCTCAAAGCTATCAAGGTCAGCTTTTGCACTTGTTTCTTTTCCGTATTCGTTTCATTAGAAGCAACTTTACTTTGTATTTATTCTTAGCAGAACAATTGTGGGCTTTAGAAAAAAACACCTTACATTATACCAGCTTTTCACCCTTTTTTTTCATTTAAGTTGACAAATTAGTTCATGCTACAGTAATGCTGGTCAAATAGCCAAGAAGTTATTTATTAAGGCACATGATGCTGGTGATGGGTACATGGTCTCTTTGAGTAAGTTGCCTATCTCTAATGACTTGCTTTATTTTCAACTTTAATGTTGCTATCTCACAAATGAACAACAAAATTTTAGTTTTATTGCGTTACTTTTTCTTGTTCAAGAGCTGGAAGTATCATTGATGGAAAGAGTAGCATTATTGTGTAGAATAGATATTTATAGTTTAGCGGTATTGGAGCTTATTGTTGTCACGAATGTGCTACCAAGGTTGAAGAGTGGTTTTTGATTAAATTAGTTTCCTATTGGTGAGATGTTAATCTCTGGCCCACTCATGTATTATTCTTTGATTCTTCAGTGCATACAACTTGGTTTGCTTTGCCTCCAAGGGGCACAATCAGAGTTATTTATATCATATTCTTAAGGCTTAAGCCAAAAGATTGTGGTAATTCTGTTGTTCAATTTTAATGGCATGCCAAGAATACATGTTTGGAATCTCCTTCTTTAGCTATATCATTTTGTTTCTTGAGTATGTATGTTTTTAGCCTATGTTGCTTTCTCTTAGAAGAAATTATAAATGAAGCAAGCTGTAGGTTGTTCCTGACAAACCTTCCTTGAGTAGTTGTAGAGAGATAAATTTCCCAATCGAGTGGCCATGAAAATGTTCTTAAGAATTGAAGGTTGAAAAATAGGTGAATGGGGACCATTTTCACTATAAGGTTAAGAAATTCCTTAAAATCATATGGCATATGCAAAGGGTAGGATAAAACAAATGGTATAAGTATATAATTGCTAGCTTAAAAAGAATTACACTGATTGCGCCATGAAAAAAAAATGAGGTTAAACTGCAGGGTGTCACTTGTAAGTCAGGAGTGCTCCATTTAGTGAACCTATTATCAATATACCAGGCATGAAACCATTAATAATGCTTGATAATAATGAAGAAGTTTTACCAAACGAGAGCAATCTGAGTTTTGGTGGGTTTGTAAGGTTCTCAAGCACTGAGATAATTGAAGTGGTGAAAAGTCTAGGCTGAACGGGTTTGGTAACAAAGTGGTGGCATAATTGTGTAGCAAAATATTGATATTTGTTATAACTTTTCCTAGGATTGTTTGAAAGGACAAGGGTTGATTGGCAGAGATTGTAATAAAATAGGTACGCATATGGGAACGGATCTTTTGTTATGTATGTATACGTCCATCTAGGGGATTTGTGGACTTGCAGATATTCCAGTAAAAGTCTTCAGATTTTCTTGGAACAAAGTCCTCACCATCTTGCTGATAAAAAGACATATGGCTAATTTCATAAAAGAAAATATGGAAACTTTCCATTTCAGCTGACTCTGATGTCATCTTGGGTGGTTCCTTTCAGATTCACGGTGTTCTTTCATTTTAGTAAAGAAGTTATTTCATCGAACAATGAGACAATACCAAAGTACAATTGCTTCTCTTGCCTTTATTGTTGCTGCATATGCAATTAAAGGCTAGGAGAACCATTTTCTAGGTGTTCTGGTATGGGGCGATGGGAAAGTCCACCTAAGAGCCCCCTAAGCGAAACTTAAGCAAGGCCCTCATCTAAGTCATCTCGGATGCCTTGGTAGTGCCTCAAATGTTGTTTAGGCAAGTCTAGCCACTTTTTTTTTTCATATGCTTTTTGCAATAATATGTCAAGTCAATAAAATTCATAGGCATTTATCAATCATATATATGGTTTAATTATTTAGCATCTGTCTTCCCATTTAAATGTAAAATTAATCAATAATCGAAAGAGTAGCAGATCATTTTCTCCTAAGGTGCTTTTGCATTTCTCTTTTAAACCTTTTGATTTTCGAACTGATTAGAGACCAAGTTGTAAGTGTAGAAAAAATTGTAAGTTCTTTCTGTTTCAATTTTTCCCATTATTATGTCCCCTAATTCTTAGAAACTATTATTATTAGTTGTTTTCTTCCCCTTAATCACAGGGCAATCTAAAAAGTAATATCCAATGACAACTGAATTCTGTTAGTAAGTTTTTCTCTGAAATTTCTTTGCAGCTGTTACCAACAACATTCAAAAGTCAACTGATCGCTTTTACGTTCCTGTCACAACAGCTGAATTTGCAGTGTTGAAGACAGCATGCAGTGTACGACACTATAACTTCTTTTTCCATTATTTATTACACTGCATGTATTTTTGTGAAAGCTAGTATGAACTTACTCCTTGTTTTGCTCTGCCCAGTTTGCGTTGCCTCACATCATTGGCTGGGATTGGTTGAACAATCGGTCAGGTAAAGGAGGCATAGAGGGGAGTTCGACAAAGGTGAATCCGCAGCTTTTGGATTCGGAGTGGGATAAATGAAGTGATCAAAATCTAGTTAGAAAGGTTTTTGGGGTTGCCTGCTCTGCATCTGCATGGTCATGTATTGAAAAGCATGGACTTGTTGGACACCCTAGTTATTTTGTTTTTGTGTTTGGCCCTTATTCTGTATATGTTAACTTGGCATGACTGATGAGAGCAGTGCTGTTTTGTGTTATAGATTAGCCCCTTAGTTTTTAGGTGTGAAGGAATTCAGTATGCATTTGGCTTATTGCACATGTTATGTTTTCCGTGCGACTTATTTGCCTTTTCGTTTTTTTTTTTTTTTGGTAAAAACCAAACTGATAGTATTAAGAAGAAATTAATTGGCACAGACAATGTTCTGCTTCATCATGAAGAAGCATGTCTTTAATACAAGCAAGAGGTTCCTTAACGATGGAAACCTCTTCTCTAATCCTTCTACAAAAAGAGTTACCGCCAAGTTAGGCCAATCCATGGACACATTGGTTTCCTTCTCTGAAAATATCGTTGATGCTCATCCTCCTAAGCTCACTTAGTAATGTCCTTCAATCATCAATGATAGGAGCATAAAGGGAGTTTGGTAAATGATTCTTGTCAGTAAATAAATCTTTTTTTTTTTTTTGGAAAGCCAGTAAATAAATGTTTTAGCCAACCATTAAAGGGTTTGGTAGAATTTGAAAGGAAAATTCCTCAGGTTTTTAAGCATGAATGGACCAGCTCCAGTCCAAACATTAGAGGCATTCCTAGTCTTCACATCAATATGCTCACCATATTTTTAACCCTCGGTCAACATACAATTCCCACGTGTCTGGAAACAAGGAGAGACCTTCCGGAGTTGGCTGAAGACTAGATTTGCAAGTCCGGAAAGTGTCTCCTTATTTTCAGACAAGTGGAAATTGTGTTTGCAAACACAAGCTAAGCAATCCCCAATTATCTCCTCCAAGCTTGCCAATCTTAACCAAATCCATTTTAAAGGCATCGCCGTCGGTGTAGCACAACTGGCGGTGGCGTCTGTTGAAACCACAACAAGAGAAACACTGCACCGCGATTGCCCCAAAGGAAAGGAGCTTAAAACGGCCTACTTGTTGGGCCAATAAATGCAAGGGGAAGCCCACGGATATTGAATGATAATTGCTCCTGGGCTGGGCTGGGCCCGCCTCCATGTATATGATGTATGAGGAGTATATAAATGAAAAGGATCGAATTAAATTTGAGAAGAAATCAAATCGGAAATGGCAGCGGAAGAAGGCAAAACAGCAGCAGATGCCCAGTTGTTCAATCTGCTCTCCGATCTGCTCCATCAGGTTTTCTTTTTTCCTCTTCTATTATCCTTTCGAATCCAAATTCGCTTGATTTATTGATAAAACTTGAGTTCTTTTGCTCCAAGTTTGATTATATATATGAAATCCTAATAATGAGAAGAAAGACATCAATTTCTTATTTCCCGAATTGCAACCAACCTTCTTAACTGTGCTGTGCTATGAATGGTTTGCATCCTCTAACCCTATTTGGGTTTGGGTATTCAGTTTTAGGGTAAATTTTGGGCATTTGTTATATCATGTATAGTTTTATATCTTCTACTATCATTCTATTGCATTTGCATCAAGGAAAAAGGGAAATTTAATTATCTATCTGAGATTGACAATGTTTATAAATAAATTAGTGTAATAATAACTATGCCTAATGAGTAATGCCTATACATATATACAGGTAGAAGCATTAAGTAATGAGGAAGAAGTTGAATTGCGTTCCAAAATTGAAGCCCTTGGATTGGAGGTTACAAAAGTTCCTTCCAAATCTTCTCACAGTCTTGATGAGGTATATACATTTACATAGTATATATATTTTCTGTCAAAATGCTGAAACAGATGCTACCATACCATTGCATACTCTTTTGTGCTTTGTTATGCTAATAACCTTTCTTTTCTATCAGCTGGAAATAGAGAGAGAGTTGGACAGATTATCAGTTAAGTTGGATGGCGTAGATGAGATGATATCATCGGATCCACAAGTCCAATCACTCTTGAGTGATACTGCTCATGTGTGGATGCCTGTTATTACTGCCAATGCGGATGAGAGGCGCAACTTCACAGCACCAACAATATCAGATGACAAGCCTCCACCCTCAACTCAGTGACAATCTCATGGCTATATCAGGAATGGATACACAAAAGTTTCTTCTTGTTCTAAACCCCATCTGCATGTGCAGGGCTACTTGCTTCCACTTCAGCAGCTATAGTTATGGGATTTTACTAAGCTACCAAGAATATGCATAATTTTGGTACTCCTGGAAACATGTATGTATGTTATTGTTAGCTGTAGCCAGCCTTACGCCTGCTCCAAAGTGCTTATTATGGCAGGTAAAAATAATGAGTCTCATATCAACTTTCTCAAGTGGTAATGAGCCTCATATCAACTTTCTCCAGTTTTCAATTTGTAAGGATGATTTTCATTTAATAAAGTTACTACTAAATTTTACTCGTCTGTTACTACTTACTAAGTTAAAATCTCTCTTGTCACTTATGCATAGAAGATATGATTTGGGTTTTTACTGTAGAATGTAGATTAAAAGTTGAAGGAAAAGTTTGTGGCAATTGGGTATTTATTTATATATTATCATTGCTCCACTTGATACCACCACCCACCAGCATCTGGATTACCATATATGAAAAACAGACGTGTCTTAAGCAACCGAAAATCAAACATTGAATTACCAAAGGAAAACAGCACAGGCCACAGCCACAGGCTCGTCTATTTTGGAGGCTACTTAACAATTACACCAATGAACCACATTAAGATGGATCCAAGTATCCAACAAAAGAGTAAAAACACTAGAAATCCTGCTAAAATGGTAAGCAATGGGGGTCCTTGGCCCTGGCCTTCAGCTGATGTTTTTGTGCTGATATCTTCTTCATCGTTGAACTTGCTAGAAGGATTAGAGTTGGAAGCAAACCTAACAAATAACTTGAGTCTTGTTTCAAATTTCGCACTATTATTCAACCTCAACCTGCAAATTGCAATGCAAGTAAAAATACAATACTACTAACACATTGACATATCTATTAACATACCACATGGACAAACAAATAAATGGAAATGAAGCTGATAACTATCTCTCTCTTTTAAAAAAACTAATAATAAGTAAATATTTTAATAATTAGATGAATGAAGTGAAGAAAAAAAATATACTCCTAGAAAGTTAAAATATAAAAAAACTGTTACACAAGTGAGCAGTGCAGTTGCTTGGGAATTGGGAAGTGGAAGTAAAAGAAGAAAGCAGAAAGCAGCAACAAAGCATATGATGAGTAATTGTATTTGATTTTTTCTAGATGTAAAAACTGCATTTGACATTTAAAACAAAAAATGGTACTCCAGTATGAATTTAAAATGATAAACCAAAACAGAATTCAAAGACTTACCTCAAACTGCTGCTTTTGGGAGCATGATTTCTAAGTTTAGGGTTTTGAGGCTGAAAGTGAGAGCCTAACCTTTGGGGATGGGGTGATCCAGATCCGGTTGTTGCAGCAGCACAAGGGTAAGGGTAATAAGAAGAGGACAAGGCCATTAGAAAAGAATCCATCTGAGCTGCAAAACCCAAAACCGAATTTCAATTTGATATATGCCTCAGATTTTCATTTTGGATTAACGAAACGACGTCGACAGTCGACACGTTTGAACTTTGAAGAGATACTGATTCGCTACATCACATTTCACAACATCAGCCTTAGGCTCACCCAATCAAACTAAACATTTCCTTCCTTCCAGTTTCCAAATGATATATTTGACCAAGTCAAAACACCCTCCACCTTCTTAGGAGTATAATAATTATTCTTATTTAACTGAAACACAGATGCATAGTAATTGTTGTTTAATCAGTTGAACACTGAAGAAGATCATTCCCACTCCACTCAGAGACTCAGAGACTCAGAGACTCAGACCTCTATGTTTATTGTTACACAATGGGACTGGTGGACATTGTTTCATGCCTAACTGAACACAATCTACAGCAACTAGTCTTAGTCTTTGCTCAATCCAATTCGAGCACTTGACTGGAAAATTTGAAGGAAATGGAAATGAAACAAGAGTTGGTTCCTGTGCTGATGCTCTGCATTTGGAAGATTATTCCAACTCTCAAGGTGAAGGTGGGTAAGGGTTTACTAATTTGGTTTTTTGGCCCTTTTTTTTTTTTTTTTTTACTCCATATAAAATATTGTTGCTATATATGAGATGAAACCCCAATTTTGCTTCTGACACCTATAAAAGTCCTATGTCTAAGTTGATAGTGACGATTTCATTGGGATTCTGAACTGGTTGCAACTGTCTAAGTCAAATATGCCCATATATAGTATTTTTCATGAGCAACCTAAAAACTGAAATACTACAGCTCACAAGCTTCAGGGACCAGTTAACATGAACCATGCCCTTCAACTTACTAAGATGCTTGAATTTGCTACTTTTGGTCTATTAACCCCTTTTATGGATGGTGGATGGTAGTGATTACAATCAAGTAACTAAGATGAAGAAAACAATTCAAAGGAATGTTTTTCTTTCTTGCAATAATTTGTGGCCTGTGACTGCAGTGAGATTGAGAGTAGTCTAGTGTGGAGTGGGGTATTAACTCATTGTGCGGGCTGACTTGCTTTGGCTAGCACTTTTGAGCACAATATAATCATTCATTCATTCATGTAATGATGGTTGGGACATGCCACTTCTGCTAAGTCAACTTGCAGGCAAGCATAACAAATCTTGGATAACATTATAAATATATATATGTGTGGGGGTAATAGGCCACTTGGGAACATTGTCTCTAGAGTCTAGAGTCCAAAGTCCAAACTAGATAAGAAAAGGCTTTGGAAAAGACAACCCTTCAAGGGGGATTCTGATCTTGTATTATATAATATAGAATCAATTTGCATTTGGATTTTGGAGAGAGACAAGACAAGAACAACATTCAAAGGAGATTCCATGTCTGCTGGTGTTATGGAGGAGCATCTATCTATCGTTGATTGGAGAGGCAGGCCCTTCAAGCCTAACAACAAGCATGGTGGAATGACTGCTGCTGTTTTCGTGCTTGGTCTCTTCTCTTTCGTTTTCTTGCTTCTTACTCCATCTTTAAACATTTCTGTTTTCATGTCTTAATTTTAATCTGCTTTCCTCTTTCTTCTACTAGTTTTTTAGCTGAGATTTTTGTTTTTTCCCCTTTAGACTGCCAGAGATTGCATCCGGCTAGTCAAAGTCTGCGACTATATTAGAGTTCAACACGCTGACAAATTTACATAACATAAATTGCTAACCATCTTATGAGTCCATGGTACTTTTATGGTGGAAGCATTAATGGAGTAGTATAGTGCAGAGTAGAATAATGCATCTAGATTCAGATTCTATATTTCATTTGTCATGAATCTAACGAATGGAAATTTCTATTGTTGGTTGATGATAGGTCTCCAAGCATTTGAGATGATGGCCATTGCTGCTGTTGGGAACAATCTAATAACTTACGTTTTCAATGAGATGCATTTTCCTTTATCAAAGTCTGCCAACATAGTCACCAACTTTATAGGAACTGTGTTCCTCCTCTCCCTAGTTGGTGGGTTCCTCGCAGATTCGTATCTTGGGAGCTACTGGACCATGCTCATTTTTGGATTTGTGGAGCTCTCTGTACATATTCTGATCTCAATCTTTAATAATTCCAGTTGCAGCACTATCTTCAATTTAATAACTCATATATATGGTTAATGCAGGGTTTTATATTACTTTCTATTCAAGCACATATCCCACAATTGAGGCCACCCCATTGTGATATGGTCTCAAATGGGTACTATTGTGAGCAGGCAAAGGGCTACAAAGCCTTGATATTCTTTCTTGCACTTGCTTTGGTGGCATTGGGAAGTGGATGCCTCAAGCCCAACATAGTATCTCTTGGTGCTGACCAGTTCACAAGGGAAGACTCCAGCTCTAATTCTAAGCAATCCAACAAGCTCTCCACATATTTCAACATTGCTTACTTTGCTTTTTGCATGGGAGAGCTAATTGCACTTACTCTTCTGGTTTGGGTCCAGACTCATTCTGGAATGGATGTTGGATTTGGAGTCTCGGCTGCTGCTATGGCCACGGGAATGGTCAGTTTGATTTCCGGTACTCTTCTTTATATCAACAAGCCACCAAGAGGAAGTATCTTCACTCCAATTGCTCAGGTCTGTTTTTCACTATGAAGCTTTTCGTTTAAGCTAGGTTATGCATGTGAAGCAAGCAACAGTACAGTTTTTTATTTCTTTAGTGTATCTTAAAGCTAAATCTTTTCTGATGAATTTGATTTATGTTTCTTAATGACTATTAAAAGTAATACAAAGCTAAAGAAGAAAACAATGAAACTTTAAACTTTCTACTAATTGCTTCTTTTACCTAGGTTGATGATATGAAATCTTTATTTTCTTTATTATAATATTAAATTACCAGGATTTAAAATTCATGAGTAATCTTTTTGTGGCTCTTGCCTCTTGGTTTCATTTTGCTCTTATAGTTTACTATCATATTTTATGTTTGGACGGCTAATTATGCTTACTTTGCTGATTAATTTATCAAAAGCAAAAACGTACTGTTATGTTTGGTATATGAACATTGCATCTGGATTAGAAAGTAATAGCCTTTTTAATTTATTGTTATGTTTGCTTTCTACTTTTATTACAGGTTTTTGTTGCTGCAATAACAAAAAGAAAGCAAATCTGCCCTTCAAATCTTGAGTTGCTCCATGGAAGCCAAAACAATGTGCCCAACCAGGTTCCTTCCATGTCGGCCAATGTCAGCAACCTTGTTCACACTGAAAAGTTGAGGTGGGCTAGATAAAATAAAATGCTAAAATATAAATTTAATACTATCAAAATCCTGAGAAGTCTCTCTGGAACTTGTCCTGTTTTAATCAGGCAGGGTCAAAATGCATTCATTGTCTTTACAACTTTTGCTATAAAACTTGTGGAAATTATTAGTTAAAATTTTCTTTATATGTGATCATAATTAATGAATGATATATATTGGTATATATTGTAGATTCCTTGACAAGGCATGTATCAAGATCCAGAATTCAGGAAAAAAAGAAAGTCCATGGAGACTATGCAGCGTGAGCCAAGTGGAGCAAGTGAAGATAATCATCTCAGTCATTCCTATCTTCGCCTGCACTATCATTTTCAACACCATTTTAGCACAGCTCCAAACATTCTCAGTCCAACAAGCAAGTGCTATGAATACACACATCATCAGAGGCTTCAAAATTCCACCGGCTTCCTTGCAATCCATCCCTTACATGATGCTCATCTTTGTTGTCCCGCTATACGAGACAGTTTTCGTACCGGTAGCTAGAAAAATCACCGGACAGGATTCCGGAATCACTCCTTTACAGAGGATTGGGACGGGGTTATTTGTCGCAACTTTGTCAATGGTTGCAGCTGCCATGGTGGAGAATAAAAGAAGGAAGTCGGTTGAAACATTGTCCATCTTTTGGATTGCTCCACAATTTGTAATCTTTGGGGTATCAGAAATGTTCACGGCAGTGGGTCTTATTGAGTTCTTCTACAAACAGTCGTGGGAGGGAAATGGAAGAATGCAATCATTTCTAACAGCCATGACTTACTGCTCTTACTCCTTTGGCTTCTATCTCAGCTCCATACTTGTATCCCTTGTGAACAAAGTTACATCTGGTTGGCTTAAGGAGAATGACCTCAACAAGGATAGGCTTGACCTTTTCTATTGGATGTTGGCTGCCCTTAGCCTCCTCAACTTTTTCAACTACCTTTTCTGCTCTTCATATTATTCTTACAACCCATCTCTGTCTATTGAAAATCTAGACCTAGGCAAGGCAAACTTTGATGAGCCATAAAACATTACACCTAATTAATTAGCAAAACATAATTGCCCTTGTGCTGATTATTTTTTGTTTTAAAATATTGAGCAGATGTAGCTGAATCATGATTATCAGAAAAGTAATACAGCCTTATTAGCCAGACCCAAACGGCCAAACCCAATTTATGTTATCTTTCTTATATTGTAAAAGGATTGAGGTTCTAATTTCTGATACGTTTTCCCAATACATACTATATAATATGGATATGGATGTATGTATATGCCTGCTATAAAGATGTACAAATATATATTTATAGACTATAGTATATTCATTTCGTCCACTTTTAAATGTCCTTTTTAACTATATCACAAATTCCAAAAAAAAAAACTTTTTAGGAAAGTCAAGTCTTCTTTCTGTTTTTCTATCCTTATTTTCCTCTCATGCTTTAAATATGGTGGTTGAGATAGTGATCAATTAAGTGAATTAAATAGAGTTATATAGTAAAACTAATCATAATTAGTTGAGGATAGACATCTAATTAGGTACAATGAAACCTTTTAGAAGTGGACATTTAAAACTTAAAAGTGGACGAATGGGGAGTATTGCTACATGACCCTCCAATTTATCTCTTCAATTTGTCCCTCCTGACGTGTCATCAGAAAATTTATCATAATTTCTAAAACTCTATCCAATAATAGCCTAAAATCAAAGGATTTACCCTAAACTCTCCGTATTTATAACTAGGGGCTAAACCTGGATTTAAGGGGAGCTAAATCTGAATTTAATTTATTTCCTTAATTATTAAGAGGGACAAGTTGGAGGGTAAGAAAAAATTATCCACGAATGGGTGCTCACTTTTATCTAGCATATAATTAAGCTCAAGATTGATCACTCCCATTGACCACGAGATTCAATACACCTAGCTTTTGATGACTCATCATATCTGCGCCAGGAAAGTGGAGGGAAATGTAACAAGTGAGTGGTGGGTTATATATATAGTTGCAATTGCACTTTAGTTTTAGTTAATAATTTCATTTTCCCCCAGTGGGATACATATATAATATAATATATTATATATACTGATGCTAATCACCAATAAGTATATATAATCTCAAAGATAATTATTAAGAAGAAGGTGGCTGTATATTTCTTTTGTGGCTTAATTAACAAGCTAGAAGGGAAACCTAACACGTTTTCATTGATCATCAAAATAAAGCATGTCCTATACATGCTTTTCACTTGAATCATCCCTTCTGCTTATGCCTTTTTTTTTTTGGTGAAAACTGCTTATGCCTTTACTGCCACCACCAACCATGAGAAACTTCAATTTTTCATATATACAAATATATGAACTTATAATTCATCTAAATATATATGAACTTATGAAGTATATATTGAAATTGAAACATTTTTTTTTTGAAGGATATTGAAATTGAAACTTGAAATAAAGAATCAACATTTTATCAACAAATAGTCAAATACGCATGCGTACACATCCTCACAGTGATATTTAGGGGAAATTGTCATTAGGTGTAATGATAGAGAATAATTATCCTCAAAGTGCAATGAACTATTATTTGTATAGATCTAGTGTAAGCTTAAGCATATTTTCTTCTAGGTGTAATTAGTTTTACCTATTTTACCCTTTTTGAAAATTAAAAGAAAATAAGTTCAATAATTTTGAACCAAAAGAAAAAAAAAAAGAAAACCATCACGCCACCAAGGGAAGAAATTAAATTCTCTTAATAAGAATGAAGATGACATTATTGTTAATAGTTGTGTGAATAGAGATGGAACTTGGAATTTGGACAGCATTTCCTTTGTTTTTCTTGAAAATCTCAAATCTAAGATCTGTTTAAATTTGAACGAAACCGCTTACCACTCAATTCAACCCATATTGATATAGATTTATGTATATGTCAGCTATATATATGTACATATATATTTATAGTATAGTTTGTTGACTTTTAGTATTGCTTAGTGGGTGATCACTCCCATTGACCACGAGATTCAATACAACTAGCTTTTGATGACTCGCCAATATCCGCGCAAGGAAAGTGGAGGGAAATGGAGCAAGTGAGTGGTGGGTTATATATGTCAATATCTATTACATCTATTTTTTTCAAGAAAACGATAATACTCCCTCCGTTCCAAAATGAATGGTTACATTTGATTTTTTTAGGTCAAATAAAGAAAATTTTGACCATTAATTATTACAAAAATATAATTTTTAAAATTTTTTTAAAATAAACTATGGAAAATTTAAAACTTAAATTTTCAAGCCATATTTTTTAAAATTTTAATTGTATATAATTTTTGTGAATTACTAAATACCGCCCCCTTTTTACTAGGTACCGCCTTCCTTTGGACAATTTTGCCCTTTCCTTCAAACTTTAAAATTTTCAATTCTCTCAAATTCTCTCAACCTTCAAACTTTCAAAACTCAATCATTCAAAATCATTCAAGTAAAACAACATCAAAACGCATGAACAAAGATTTTTCGGATTGAAAATATATATTTTTTTTAAAAAAAAAGCTATAAAAACAAATATCTATTTATCATTAATCAAATATTAAAGATCTCTTGCTAATATTGACATATCCATACCCATTTAAATTAAATGAATTATCAAATACTTATTAGAGGACACAAGGAAATTAAAGAAAAATCTAAAAAAAAAGCCTTTAAAGAAGAAAAAAAAAGAAGAAAAAGGTCCTCTCTTTTTTTTAAAAAAAAATTCTTTTAATTTTCTTTTGTCCTTTAATAAGTATTGGACAATTTATTTAGTTTAAATGGGTATGGATATGTTAATATTAGCAAGAGGACTTTAATATTTGATTAATAATAAATAGATATTTGTTTTTTTACTTTTTTTTTTTAAAAAAAACATACTTTCAATCCGAAAATTCTTTTACCCATACCGGATGTCGCTACTCCATGAATTTTGATGTTGTTTTGTTTGAATGATTGAGATTTGAAAGTTTGAAGGTTGAGAGAATTTGAGAGAATTGAAAATTTTGAAGTTTGAAGGAAAATGGAAAAATTGTCCAAAGGAGGGCGGTACCTAGTAAAAAGGGGGCGGTATTTAGTAATCCCCATAATTTTTTCATAAATAATGGTCAAAAATGATTTTGTTTGACAAAAAAAAAATCCAATGTGGCCATTCAATTCAGAACGGAGGGAGTAATATTAAAAACTTAGTTCAACTTACAGGAAATAGAAATATTAACTAACCTACTAACCATACTACTAGAGTTATCAAACATAAGCAAAGAGATGAAATTGTCCATAACAGAATTAAACATAGTACTTAGAGCTATCAAAAGTTGACCCGAATTCGAGAACCCATCCAACCCGATTTGATCAGAAAAAGTAAACGACCCGAACCCGCCCGACCGAGACCCGGATGACCCGCAACCCAGATGACCCGAGACCCGAATGACCCGTAACCCAGATGACCCGAAACCCGAATGACCCGTAATCCGAGTGACCCGAGACCCGTATGACCCGAAACCCGAATAACCCGAGAAGTTAACCCGAATAACCCGAGAATATCATAAACTGAAATTATCTTTTATTCAATAAAATTTATAATTTTACTTATTCTAAATCATCATTTATTCAATACAATTAATATTATTGTTTACCTATTATAAATAATGATTAAATTTGCTGAAATTCAATATATTGAACAATAATTATATGAACAACCATTAAAATTAAATCAGTTATATGAATAATTTATGATAAATTTATAATTAGTAATTTATTTTTTTAAATAATGAATAAATAGTAATACTTACTTGGTAATTTTATCTATTGGGTACTACGATCATACTATAATAATCTAGTTGGTAAGGGTTGTAATTATATTTCATTGTTCATGGATAGTTATATTATTAATTAATTTATAATGATAATAATTGAAGTAATGAAAAAAAATTATAAATTTAGATATTACATAACTTATATTTTATTTATAATAATACACTGTGAATAGTATTTTTACTTTTTATACGGCTTAAAATGTTGACACATACCCCACCTGATAATTAATTATGTGTTTAATATTCAAAACCTACCTCACCCGAAAATCAATTATTGTATTTAATATGCAAAATTAATATCTAAGGAGGCACATATCAAGTATTCTATCCTTTAACCTCGCATATGTAGTCTGTTAAACTTCGTTGATAATAGATTGTATAATGTTTCTACTTATTTATAAAATAAATCGAATAATAAATATATTTAAAAAATTGAGTATTGAAAATTAAAAAATTCAATGCTGACCCAATTGACCCGAAACCCGAGTGACTCGAAGCCAAAACCCGAACCCGCCCAACCCGAGACCCGGTAGACCCAAGACCTGAATGACCCGGAACCCGAATGACCCGAGACCGGAATGACCCGAAACCCGTATGACCCGAGACCCGAATGACCCGAAACCCGAATAACCCGAACCCAGATCACCCGAAACCCGAATGACTCGAGAAAACTGTCTGACCCATTTGACCCGAACCCAACCCGCCCATTTGACATCTCTAATAGTACTAGCCTTATAACAGATAGCATAATTCGCAAAGTAATATGCCGCTTGATTCCCTTCCTTATATATGAAGCAGATCCAAACTTCTTCAAACATTGCCGCTAACTCCTTGATTTACTTCTTGAAATTGCTCAGCATTGGGAGTATTTGTTGATGCCTACATAGCACATTAAGAGCAGTAATGGAATTAGTTTCAATCATCAGTTTGGGAATTCACTACAAGAAAAATACCATTTAGGCACGAATTTATGGATGGGAAAAGCTTTCTGCCTAATTTAGGCATGGGATTAGGAACAGAGGTGATACAAAAAAACCGAATTCCATGCCTAAAGCCGTGCCGCCCATGCCAAGCCAATTTTTCTATATGAGGAACAGGGTGCTACGTTCCTAAAATCGTGCCTGCCCATTCCATGCCTAAAACTACGCCGTTTTGAGCAACCTGTTCCCCCACTCTTACTTATTTTCTATTTTTCCTTTCTATCCTCCTCCTCCTCCTTCTCCTCCTCCTTCTTCTTCTTCTCTACCCGTTCCCCTCTCCACTCGAAAGCCAGCGCAGCCACTTCCCCTTGCCATTTCCACCGTACCCAACCCTCAAAACGCCACAAATTCATCCTCTCTCTTTTCTTCTCTTAATCCCTACCACTAAAGCTCCAAAACTCTATCAATACCCAAACCCCTAAAAACCCAAAACCTGTAATACATATTCCGACGAAAATGACCGGTGAAAAGCTACCCAATTCCGACGCCAAGTTTCCCTTACCACCCGAACAAAACCCTGTAGTAGATTTTAAGAAACAACCCTCCAAATCAAAATCCCCAAAATCGGTATGAACCTTAACTTTTAATTTTTATTTTTTTTATTTGATTTTTTTATTCTAACTTTTTTTTTAATATAGGGAAAATAAAGATGGGGAACGGTTCGAAAGAGAGGTCTCAGTGTGTTCCTATCGCGATTCAAAACGAAAGAAATGAAAAAAAGGAAAAGCCTAAAACCATTCGGTAAGGGCTTTTGAATTTATTTGTTGTTCATGCAACCATACTTTTTTTTAATGTAATTTATTGGGAATTCTATGTTGTCATATTGCATATGTAATATATTTATGACTCTGTGATGTGCTTAATATCTCATCATGCTTATGCATGTATGCAAAATGGACTGCCATCTTGAAAATGCTATCTTAATAATTTGGTTTTGTCTTTTACAATGTGAATGTCCTTAAGTTAGGATGATATTTAGGCACTTTGACTTTCAACAGGAGGCTCGTGTACCTTTGCAAGTGTGGGCAACTCAGAATAGAGAAATGGCTTGGTAATGGAAGATGGTCAAAGTGATGGTAAGTTGCTATTGTTTTCACGTTTTAACTTCATAATCACTGTTATTGTTGGTGTAACCATTGACAAGTGGTAACTTTGGCTTTTAAGATGAGCATGCATTTTGGTTAGGAATTTTCAGTTTGTTTTAGGATATAAATGTTCCAACTCCAACAATATATGAGGAAGACTTAATTACAAGGAAAATGCTCCAAGCTCCATTTGCATTGGGTGGATGACAAAGATAATTTCAGGAAATGGGAGGCTACTGTATATAAATGTACTCTACTCTATGTGACTAGAGTTGATTCAAGACTGTGATATGTTTTTCTTTGTTTAAAGCTCTGCAGATGTTGATATCAAAAGACACCAATTTCATAGGATTCACGTTCAACAAATCAAACATGTTAGGATGATATTTGAAAGTTCAGGTATACTTATTTATAAATACTTATATTTGAGTGCATTTAGAACTGTGATATGGTAATATTTAAATTTTTTGTAATTCATCAGATTTATGTATGTGATTGGTAGACTTTGTCTGTTTTAGGCAATTGTTTTACGTATCAGAAAGCTTTTGTAATCCTTGGTTCCTTTTATGGATGCAGGTTAGATGGATTTCCAAGAAACCGTAATACCCAAGGGTGAGTAGAAACAAGAAACCTGAATCGGGGCACTCCTTGTGATGCCCATTGTGACAGTAGGCGGTCTTAGATTTCCTCTCAGGTACTCTTTGCTAAGGCCGAAGGGTATCATATGAGATTTGAGTTTTGTCAATTGAACTGCTTGAAGATACAAATAAGGTCAACTTGAGAAATTAGAATTTAGCAATCATTTTGACCCAATGTTACCAGGATCGGGGTACGATCCGGGTCGCGGAACGGGTACGGGAACAAGGATCGTAAGTTGATCGGTACGAAATACGTTAGGGGTAGTCTTCTCCGGTACGTTTGTCTCGGATCGTGATATGGTAAAAAATTACATCCAGATCGATTATATAAAAATACACAAAGATAAGTAGTATTGTTTTAGTAAAACTAATATTTCTTATGTATTATCAATAATATTTATTGATAATATTATGATGCATTTCAAAATAAATTTTTAGGTTGTTGTATTGTCGCAACGTCCGGGTCCGGGGTACGAACCCTACCGTTTAACGACTTAAAGAAATTAAAACTAAAGGGAGTCCCCACTAATCTTTTTAACCTAGGTGTGATTAGCCACCTATCAGATTATTAAGCCTAATGTTAACCTAAGCTTGGCGAAGGTAACACTAAACCTAATAAACGGTCTTCTAACCAAAGTCCTAAAGGTTCGGGAGCCGAGTACGCGTGGGGAAGGGTTAGCACCCCACGACGCCCGTCAAAAGACGGCACTGACTAGTCTAGACTTAACTATAGGTTTCCAAGTTTGGTTGTTTTCTATCTTTAAATATATTCATGCCTATTTGACTCTTTTATACTAACTAAATTACTAACTAACGTATTCCTCTCTTCTTTTTATTAACTACCATCTTTACTAATTATCTTCTTCTTACTGATTTCCATTTCTACTTTTGCTACTTTTATCATTTTTACTCTTTTCTTACTCTTTTACTAATTACCCTTTCCCTACTCTCTTTTATTGATTACCATTTTTCACTCTTCTTTTTCTCTTATACTGACTACCATTTTACTCTTTGAATTACTGATCACCTTTTACTCTTTACTGGTTACTCCTTACTAATTACCATTTTGCTCTTACTGATTACTATTTTACTCTGACTGATTACCTTTTACTGATTACTATTATCTGATTACTTTTTACTACTTTTTGCCATTTCTACTTTTACTGATTACTCTTTACTTTTTCCTCTTTACTGATTACTTATTTTATCCTCTTGAACTTAATTACTATTTCCATTCTCTGAATTTAATCACCATTTGTCATTTTACTCTTTGGATTTAATTATCATTTTACCATTTTTACTCTTTACTGATTACTCCCTACTTTTTACCATTTTTACTCTTTACCGATTTACTGATTACTTCTTATACTCTTACTCTTAATTACCATTTTACTGATTACTTTTTTACTTTGACTCTTTAATTACTGATTTCACTGATTAATCTCTTACCTTGACCCTTGATTATCAAATTACTGATTAATCCCTTTTTACTTAATTACTGATTTACTGATTACCATTACCTTGACTTCCTTACTCCTTTTACTCTTATTATTTTTTTAATTACTGATTGACTAATTACTTCATTAATCCTTTTACTTTCCTTCTTACTTCTTTTATCATCATTTTTTGCTTGATTACTGATTTGCCCTTGATGCATGGATGCATATGATGCATGTATCCCGGTTTAACAACTATTTACCGAGTGGTTATACGAGAGGCATCATTTGGCACCTTCCACTTGATTGGTAAGACCCCCAAATAAATATCTCAAGCCTAGGAAATCCGGACCAAAATAGACAATACTGTCAACATCTCGACCGGTTATTCCATCATCGGGATTTATTTATTCTTAGCCAAATGAACAGAATATCAGCAGCATTTAAGAAATTTAAACATGGATGCACGTGTAACCCAATTTATCGATTATTTCCTCAAATTACTAAAAACTAAATTTATTACATATTTAATTCAAAGATTTAATTATAGGCCTAACTACAAGCCCAAGCTCAAGATCAAACCCCAAAAACAATAAGGCCCAAAATAGCATACCAAGCCCAACAAGAGGAATTAAGACAAAACAAAATAAATGAATAAACCCATACTAAGAAAAGCAACCTTTATTACAAAGTTTAAGGCCCAATACCATTTCATTTCATTATTAGGTTTAATTAATCACCAAACTAAACACTTTCTTCCAATTCTAACTTACCAAGACTAATTCTTAAAGAAAGAAAGAAAAAAAAAAACTTCTCTTTAAACCTTACCATACTAAAGACCAATCTTAAAACTCAAATGAATCCTATTTTAATTTTGCATATGAACCTAGCACTTACTTAGTATATATATCCTAAAATCTATCCAAATAATTCAATCCATCCTTAATTAATTTTTAAACAAAAATTACATGACATGCTAATTCCTAAACTGGATTATTTTTTTTGTTTATTAATTTCGTATTAATCCATTCAAAATACACATATATATATATATTTGTTATTCTTTACCAAAAGTCATTTTTTTGTTTATTTAAGCTAAATAATATTAATATCATCAAACTAAATTAATAGGCACCTAATTGGATAAAGTTAACCTAAAGGACTAAATCAGACCAATACGAGAACCTAGTTGCAAACGGAACAAACTTTCTGTATTTAAAAGGGCAAATTAACAGACCTTTAAACCTAATCGACCTAAACGTAAAGCTTTCAGGGGTCTAATTGAACAATTAACTAAAGTGCGACCTAAAATAACCTAATAAAGCCCTACATAAGTCATGCCTATAAATAACACTTTAAATCAGAAAAAAACAAAAAAACAAAACCCTAATTCTCTTACCTTCCGCCGCTGCTTCCACCGGAAATCGCTCCTCCGCACCAGTCACCGTGCGCCGCCGCGTCGGGATATTTTCCGGTCGCCGACGGCCTCCAAACTTGCACCGAAATGCTCCCCTTTGCTTCCTGATTCTAGCGCCGGGGTTGATTTCCCCCAAATCTCGTCGGAATCTCCTAGATCTAGGTTTTACCGAACCTACTTCAAACCTCTTCAATCGGAAAATCCAACCGTCCGATGGTTCTGCTCTCCAGGTATGCGGTTCTCTTCCTTCACCTCTTTCCTTTCACCGAAGTCAACTTTCAAACTATAGCTTAGATCTTAGGTACCTCAACTTGACCTAATCCATATTGTTTATGTGTTCGTTTTTTGGTATTTTCGAGGGGAAGCTAAAGGGAAAGGGACGGTGTTGAAGATTTGAATCGAAGAAGACTGAAAATGAAAAGGTAAGAAGAAAAACTATTACTTTTTTTGATTTTCTTACTTACTGTAAAAGAAAATAAGGTTTTTTTTGGTTTTTTGGTTACTGGAAAAGGAAAGAACACTAGAAAGAAAACTAGGGTTTTTTGGGTGTTTTCTTGAATCTCTGAAAGATGGAAAAAGTAGCTAGGGTTTATTTGTTTTTTCGGGATCTGCGTCTCTCTCTCTGTCCTCCCCTTGAGGTTTAGGAATAGTGGGTATATATACTATGGTTAACTTCTCTTCTCCACCGTATGATTCCTTTCTGTTTTTGATCTCATGGCCACAAGAAAAATAATGTATTCAGGCCTCTGATTGGTTTATGTACTGCTGAGGTGGCTATTTTATTGTCCTGTGCATGTGAAATTATTCCCTACTTCCTATTGATTTCCTGTTTGCTTTGCTTCTTGCCTATTGTCCTTTTGATCTTGCTGACATCATATTCTTGCTGATGTGGAGGGGCTTACTAACTGGATTTTGCCTGACTTTTCTGTTTATTTTTTTCCATCCCTGACATTTGCCATGTGTCCTCTGGTGTTGAGTCTCCCTTGATTTAAAGTGTTGCTGATGCAATTATGATTCTTGCTATCTTGCTTGCGCATGCACCTGATAACTCTGTAAATGGCATTGTGGCAACTGACATGGCTTTGTATTCTGTCCTTGTGTGCCGAAATGGCAGCAGCTGGTTGGTTTATGATGACTTGGCTTTTTCCTTCCCCCTGATTTGTCTACTGCTTGTGTCTGTCTTGTGTATACTTGTGGGGAGCTTGTGTATGCCACACTTTGATATTGAAATTATCTGCTGGTTCATTGTTCCATAGTACTCATGTGTGATCCTCCTGTGCATTCCCTGATCCTGTCCTTCTTGGACTTGGTATTTGATTTTAGTGGTGATTGCTCAGGCCCCCTATTTAGCCAATGTACACTTCTACTGTAGCCAATTATTTTTGGAGACCAGATTCTGAATTTTGTGAACTTGGTCGGCAAGTTTTGTTAAACCTGTACTAACCCTCTCGCTACTGTTATTTGTTTGTGTTTAATTGCTGTAAATCTTGTGGTTTGTGTCCTTGGCTGGAGCATCACCCTGCTAATGTGGCGAGGGGGACCATCCAAGCTTGGTCCCCCAAGTCCAAAAAAGATAAGTTACCCTCTCCTAAACCTGTTAAACTGCAGATTAATCCCCTGTTTTAATTCTGATGGTGACTAACTTGCTTTGAAATTTTGCTTTACAGAAACCTTAAGACCAAAATGGGTGTCTACATGTATACTAATAATAATTTTAGTAGGAATAAGATAATATTGTTTTAATAATAATTCTGGTTGTAATCTTATATATAATAGTAGTATAATATATACTACATATTATTTTTGTCCCCTATGGAATTTACTCACAAGCCCTTTCAACTTTTAACATGGAACAACCTTATCGCCCCATTTTGGTCTTTTCTCAAATGGCTTATTACTTTAAAGTCCTTCTAATCTTAACCCTTTTTTTTAAAAAAATACATTGTCTTTTTATGTAATTTTAGAATCTAACTTCAATTAATAGTGTTCCCACCATTTTAAATGCATGATTAATGGTGTTCCCATCTTTTTAAATTCCATATATGCTAATCTATTGACCATTGGGCTTTATGAGGATTCTGTAATTTTATACATTGCTCAAGTCTTTTTCCTTCTTCAGCCCATTTTTCCGGTCCATTTTCTTTGATCCGTTTACGGTTTGCATACAAATATTCAGTGTACATTTTAGTACGACCCCTATGATGTATTCTTTGATAATTAGGTGTGTTGGGTTATTAAAGTAAGTTGCATTTTCTGAAATTATTAACATACTAAGTGTGTTTTTTATAGACCATATTAATTGTTTTTTCAAGACAGTGCTTGCTGAAAACTCCTTTCAATTTTTCACCTGGGACAACCTTTTCGTCCCGTTTGGTCTTTTCTCCATTTGCTAATTACTTAATAATCCTTATGTTCTATATGGTTTGTGTTGGATTGTGAAAGTAAATTTCAGTTGTGTTGACTATTTTTTAGATGATTAACTATGTTCATACACATTAGTGTGTTTTAATGGACCGTATTAAGTGTCAAGGACAAATGATCCTTTCTACACTTACCTATCTTTTTTGGGGGGGTTTTTTTTTTAATTAGAAGAGTTATAGCTGTTTTGCTAAGGACCCATTTTTATTCTATACTCTTCTAACTCCATCAATAGTGTGAAAAATATCAGCATGTATTAAACTGTTTAAAATGAATGCAAGCACTTTTTCTTTTGGCACAAAAATGCAAGCACTTTTAAAAATATTCTATTTCACTTTAAAAAACAAGAAAATTACCGAATAGATTTACAATGTCTCATATCTTACTTTCTGTAATTGTTTATAAAACAGATGTATCAAATAAATAAAAATATCTAACATAAAAACATGCCTGTAGCGCAAGCGCAGGCTATCTCTCTTGTACTTGATTAAATCTAAATAAAAATTTATGAAAAATAAACAAAAATTAATTTAAAGAAGTAAAATTAATGATTATAATATATATATACTAACTTCCCTAAATTTTTTTTAAAAAATACTATAGTATAAGTTTTACTTTTTTTTACTAAAGTTACTTTTGTTTTTTTTCCCTCTCAGTAACCGTTTACTTTTTTGCCTTTTTAAGGGGGTTGCTAAATACCGCCCTATTTTTGCTATTCACCGCCCCACTTTTTACACTTTTGTCCTTTGACCTTTGCCACTTTTTCACTTTTGCCCTTAGCCACGCGGAGCCTCCCCACTAGGACGGCTCTGCCACGGCGGAGCCTCCCCACTAGGGCGGCTCTGCCACGGCGGAGCCGCCCCACTAGGACGGCTCTGCCACGGCTAGCCGCCCCACTAGGGCAGCAAGACTACTTTTTTTTTTTTTAAAAATGGGTTTAGTACCGGTGCCGCCCCAGGGGGCGGTCTATCCATGGCAGAGCTGCCCTAGGGGGGGCAGCCTGGCCATCGTAGTGCCGCCCAGGAGGGCGGCCTAGCCATGGCTCAGCCGCCCCAGGGGGACGGCCTAGCCATGGCATGTCGTCCCCCTGGTGCGGCATTACCATGGCCAGGCCGCTCCCCTGGGGTGGCCCTAGCATGGCTTAGCCGCCCCCCTAGGGCGGCATGAGCAATTTTAGTAAAAAAAAAAACTTAGATTTACAAAATAAAAACATTTATTTCATAGAGATTTTCATACAAGTAAAGATTTTAGTTTGAAGGTTGTTTGAATGTTTTAAAAGATTTGGAGTTAGAAAGTTGAAAAAATATGAACAAAGGGTAAAAGTGTAAAAAGTGGGGCGGTGAATAGTAAAATTAGGGCGGTGTTTAGCAATTCAGCTTTTTAATCAATGTGGCCCCCACTTAAATAAGCCATCATTTAATGTTTTGTCTTCTCCCTTATTCTGCTCTTCTTCTTCCTCGAGCAAAACAAACACAGAGTTGCTGGCTGTTTATATTTTCCGGCCATTTGGAACGCCAGATTCAACGATCTAGATCGCGTTCCTTGCGTTCCGGGATCCTAAATGTACCGCGATCTGGTACGAGGATCGTAAGGCTTTCATCGATCTTGGTAACACTGTTTTGACCAACATACGCTTCTTCTCCAAAAGTTGTGTATAAGAGCTACTGTAAACCCTCAAGCCCTAAGCTAGGTTACATGTGTTAAGTACATATCTTGTATTTAGTTTCAATGTATTAAGTACATTTATATATATATATATAATATTTTTATTAGAAATTTTTATTTTCATGATATTTACAATTAATATATTATATAATATAAATAATATAAATAATATTATTTGAATTTTAATAATCATAATTTTATAAATAAATTTCATTTTCGAAATAATATGAAAAGGAATTACAAAAATATCATTTGGTGAACAACTTTAGGCATAGACGTTCTCTGTGCCTGTATTTTAGGAACGACACAACCCCGTGCCTTCTCAGTGCCTGTATTTCAGGAACGATACAACCCCATGCCTAAAATTTAGGCACCAGCCATATTGGCATGAACAAGAGTTCCCTCATATATCCGTGCCTGAACGATATAGGCACGAATTTCCTCCATATATCCATGCCTAACTGCCATTCCTATATGTTGTTTTTCTTGTAGTGATTCTCTATTCAGTAGCTATTTTCAGACCAAACTTAATTGCTTGAAGTTCAGCCATAGTATTCAAGGTGATTCCTAAATAGATTGAGTATGCCATCAGAAAGGAACCAGCAGAATTCCGAAAGATTCCACCACAACCAACTGGTCCTGGATTTCCTTTTGAAGCTCCATCACAATTAAGTTTTATAAGAGGAATTGGAGGTGGTAGCCATGAAATATAAATCAAATTTTCTTTCCAAGATCCTTGGAAAGGTTTTGGTACTATGAAAGGTTGAAGAAAGTTGTTCATTTTATGCAAAACCTCATTAACAGAAAAAGTGGCATGGTTAAATATAAAATCATTACGAGTGATCCAGATTTGCCAAAGTAGCATAGTGAGCCAGCTACTATGATGTATCCAACCACCATTCTAAGGAAGAAAACATGCATGACTATTTAAATGTTTCAACAACAAAGTGAAATGCAAAGATTTTGTATCCCATGAACAAGGAAGTTTAGCTCGCAATGGAGGATAAAAAGGACAATGATTTAGAATATGGTTAAGGGATTCAACTTGGGAGCAGTGGGTACAATCTCCAGAATTGAGAATATGTCTGTCATGCAATAGTTGAGTTGTTGGTAGTTTGTTGTGAAGAGAAAAGCCATATGAAGAATTTAACTTTAGGTATAGTTTTTAGTTTCCATATGACGTGCCAAGGAAGAGCAAGGAGGCTTAAACTCCTATTACTTAGAATGATGTTATGATATAAAGAAGAAGTAGAGAAGTTGCCTGTTTTAGATAGGCTCCAGATCAATGTATCAGAACCTCCAATGATATCAATAGGTAAAGCAACAATCTGTTCAATCACAATAGGGGGAAGCCAAGACTAGACTCTATTAAGATCCCAAGCTCCTAACTCAGAGTGTATAACCTCATTTAGTTTCGATTCTTGTAATTCATGAGGGATATCAGAAATTATTAATTGGGAGATAGGAGTATTGTTCAACCATCTATCATGCCAAAAGTTAATGTTCGATCCACTTCCAATTTTCCAGGAAAGGTTGTTTTTAATAAAAGGAATACATTTCACAAAACCTGACCAGACATACGAGCAACCTGCTTTCCTAGTTGCATTAAGAACAGAAGAATCAAGGAAGTATTTTTGCTTGAGTACTAAGGTCATTAAGTTATCAGGATTTTGAAGAATTTTCCACACATTTTTGGCAACCAAAGCATAGTTAAATTCTTGTAAGGAATGTATACCTAATCCTCCTAAGTGAAGAGGAAGAGTACATGTTTTCCAATTAACGAGGGAATTTTTGTTTGAGTTCAGAGAGTGATTCCATAAAAATTTCCTCATTAAGTAGTTGATATTTTTAACAACCTTTTTAGGAAAAATAAAAATAGACATCATATATATTGGGAGTGAGGAAAGAACAGCCTTAACTAAAGCTAATCTACCTGCAAAAGATAGGAATTTATTGTACCAGGTATTGATAATATTTTTATTCAAGTAATGAGATCTTGAAACAAGCTATCTGTTAATCTTCCAGAATGCATTGGAAGACTAAGATACTTATCTAGTCTGGAAGCTAAAGGAACACTGAAAAATCTAGACACATCAGTCTTCATTTCAGGGCTAGTGTTTTGAGAGAAAATGATGGGAACACTTAGAGAAGTTAATAGTTTGTCCTGAAGAGGAGCAAAACTGAAAAAGAAGTTCCTTAAGGGTGAATAAGCTGATAGGGTCAATCTTAGAAAAAAGATAACAATCATTAGCATAACAAAGCCTTGGAGTCATTGGTCCATTTCTTGAAGCTTTAAGTCCTGTGAGTTTATTATCCTCTATAGCTTTAATTAAAGATTTATTGAGAAAGTCTGCACAGAGGATAAAGATATAAGGTGATAGAGGATCACCTTGTCTAATCCCTCTTGAAGGAAAGAATGTATTGCTAAGAGAGTTATTTACTAGAATTTTAAATGAAGCAGTGGCTATACAGCTCATTATGCAAGATATCAAATGATCTGGAAAGTTATAAGCTTTTAAACATTTTTCAATGAATCTCCATTCCAGTTTATCATAAACTTTAGCATAATCTAATTTTAAAGCCATATAACAGGTCTGACTAGTTTTCTTTTTATATAAGGTATGTAATAGTTCATTAGCCATGATAACATTATCTGAAATAGCTCTATTAGGAATAAAAGCAGCCTGGTAAGGTGTGATAAGCTTAGACATCAATGTTTCAACCTATGAGTGATGATAGAAGTTATTACTTTATAAACTGTGTTACATAAACTAATAGGTTGAAAATGGGAAACTTCAGTAGGGGTTTGAGTTTTTGGAATGAGTACCAATATAGTTTCATTAAGCTTCTTAAGGAGGTGACCTAAATGAAAAAAAAACTTTTAACCACATTAATTACTGATTGCCCTACAGTCTCCCAATGTGTTTTGAAAAAACCTGCATTTAAACCATCTGTGCCACAAGCTTTGTTAGGATTCATTCTCCAGATAATGTTCTTAATTTCCAAATCTGATATAGGTCTATTAAGTGTTTTGATATCTTCATCAGAAAGCTTTGGAATATTAAGAAGGTTAAAGTTGAAATCCTTAGGGTGAGAAAAAGAAAATAGATTTTGAAAATGATTTGTAATGATAAATTAATCATATTAGGATCAGAAATCCAGTTATTATTAATTTTTAGGACCTGAATAAGATTATTTCTTCTTCTTTGTTTAACTTTATCATGAAAATAGGAAGTATTAGCATCATGATCTTTAATATATTTATCTTTAGCTCGTTGGAACCAATACTTTTTGTTCAAACCTTCAAGTTCCTTAACATTGTTAATTAAGGTTCTTTCCTAATTGATTAACTGTACATCAGAGTTATGATTAAGGTTAGTCTGAAGATCTTGGAGTTGTTTTTTTAGGGTAAAGATTTTATGAGAAAGATTACCAAAGGTATTCCTGGACCAGTCTTTAGATGCAAAAGCCAGTTTCCTACTTTTCCATGCAAAATCAAAGGCATTCGATCCTATTTTAGATTCCCTCCATATATCAGCCACAATATTTTTATAAATTGATCTTTCAGACCATTAGTTTTCATATCGAAATCTTCTTTTAGAAAAAGTAGTATAAGGGTTAGAGTTAATAAACAAAGCTGAATGATCTGAATATATTGAAGGAATAACCTGGACTGATGTGTTTGGAAAAGAGTTAAACCAAGTCGAATTGGCTAAAGCTCTATCAAGCCTACGGCTTATATGATTATCCCCTAGAGATTTATTGTTCCAAGTAAAAGATGAACCCATATAACCAAGATAAAAAAAAGGTCACAAGCTTGTAAACAATCATTAAATTTTTGCATAGTTCTAAATGGAATATTAAATCTACTTAATTGTTCATGTGGAGCAGCAATACAATTGAAATCTCCTAAAACTATCCAAGGATTATTAATAGATGGAGATAAATTAATTAGCTGATCCCATACCTGTGCATGCATGTGAGGTTGAGGGTATTGATAAACCGCTGTGAGAGTAAATGGAGGTTCATGTGCCAGAGCATGGAATTGGGCAGTAATCATTCTCGACAAGGTCATATGACTATGAACACAAATGATGTTAGGATCCCACAAAAGCCAAATACCTCCTGCCATGCCTGTAGGGTTTGCTAGAATCCTTCCATTATAGGGAATTTGAGTAAGAATCCTATTTGCTCTACTACGGGAGACTTTGGTTTCCATTATAACTAAGATTTGAGGTGAGTATCTAGTAACCATGGACATCAGTTCAGCTAAGAACTCATCCCTCCCCGCTCCTTTAATGTTCCAAACTAGTATCCTCATAAATTTTGGAGTCATGAGGGGGTGTTGTTGGCTTGGAATCTGGTTCAGCTGTTCCATTGCCACGTAGTGTCTCTTGGAGCTTGGGATCTCAAAGGTTGCAGCTCGTTTTCCATGACAAACATTTTCAGTAGGTAGAGATCTCCCTGTCTAGGTGTAGCATGTCCCTTATTGACTCGACGTTTATATGCACCATTGGTGCGTGGACTGGAACGGCAAAAAGATGGGAAAGATGATGTCTTGACTGAAAGATATAATGATCTGGATTTGGGGTTAAAATCCTGCTTCGAAAGAGGACATTTAACCTTTCGGCCTCTTCGGGGTTTTGATGGATTCTTTGAAAAGTGAGGTTTTGGAGGAGAAGACTGAGTTGTGAATGTGAATAAAGGTTCAAAGCCTGGACGAAAAGCCGAAATGTCGTGATGTGGACTCCGGGGTTTCCTCCACTGGAGATTGAGATACTTGAGGCTGAGTCTACGGAGGTGGAGGTGGGATTTGGGATTGAGGAGGTGTCTGGGTCGGAGCCGTTCGAGGTCGTCGACTGTATATGTTCGGGCGAGGGAAAATGTTCAGGTCGAGAGAAGAAGTTGTCATGATGTTGGTCGCCAGAACATTGAATGGGTTCATCATAACTTCTCATCCCGCCTTTTCCCATAGCATCTCCTCCTCTGTATTCCTCGAAATGGGCAGCTCCTCCTCCTCCCCTGCCCCTAGTTCCGTCTTCCTCGGTGTCGACATTGGCACCGGCAACGCCCGCGCTGATATATTTGATGAGAAAGGGAAGCTTCTAGGATCTGCATATAGCCCAATTCAAATATGGAAAGAAGGAGATTTTGTCGAACAACCTTCAACCGGTATCTGGCACGCAGTCTATTTAGTCGTGAAATCAGCATGCGCTCTTGCCCAAATTAAAGGGGAAGAAGTGAAGGGCATTGGATTTGTAGCCAGTTGTTCACTTGTGGCAGTTGATGCCAATGGGTCTCCAGTCACTGTTTCTTGGAGTGGCGTTTCGAGAAGAAATATTATAGTCTGGATGGACCATAGAGCTGTGAAACAAGCTAAGAAGATTAATTCTTGTAACTCCCCATATTACTTCAGGGGAAATTTTGTCATTCTTCCCGGAAGAATTGGGTTTCAAGGTCAAAAGAAAAGTTGTAAAGATTGGAAGTAGCTTTCCAACAGTACCTCATTTGCATTTTTCTGAGCTCTAGATCAAAAGATATGAATTTTCTTCCAAACTGCTTCATATCAAATCCTAGTCAACATAGGACTTTGAATTATGACATCATCAGGATTATATGAATAATTGCATCATAATTATTAATTGGGCTTGGAATAAATCATTGGGCTTCAATTATACAGATTCAGACCTAGAGAAATCAAAATTGGATCTCCACAAATTCAGAATTATCTTCGAGCTTCATGGGTTCACAATGGGCCAGATGGGCCTACTACACTAAAAATGACCAAAATCATAGTAATCTCTCCAAAATGATCCAAAATTGCTCTAAATCTTCATATTTGTAAATAATGACTTGAATTGGTTCTGAAATAGCAAATATGAGAAATATGTGGTTAAATATGCACATACGACTATCAAAATAAGGCAAAATCGCATAGAAAATATGTAACAAAGTAGGTCTTATCAACAAGCCTAATCGGCGTTGTTGTTGCATGTAGACAAATGGTATTGGTTTTCAAGAAAGCATTTTTAAAACTTTAATAGATAAAGTAAACTTGAACTCTCTTGTTAACCGAGTTTAAACCTATTAAGTACCTATGGTTTTTTTATTGGACAAATGCTACCATATGTTAAACTGGTCTTAACATTTACGAAAATGTTATGTTTATGGTGTTCAAAAAAGCTCAAATCAGAGGCTAATGTAGCAAAGTCGGTTTAATTAAGGGCTTGTCATTGATTTCATAAGCTTAATTAAGAGCTCATATATCAAGGCCTAATGTTAATGAGAGGCCCTTAATTGAGCCGATTTTGTAAAGTAAGGCCTTGATTTGACTTCTTTCTAACTATAGACCCTAAATTGAACATTTTCATAAACTTTTTTTTTTTTTGAAGATCCATCAACAAATTATAAAAAGTCAGCCTAAAAATCCATAACTAAACAAGTAACAGAAATATTAAAAATAGTCACAACTCAAAATGGATAAGTTCCAACAGATTGGATCTAAGTTTTCATCAAACTGGATATAGAACATTAAACTGTAAAATTAAAAAGATCAGCAAAAAAGCCTCGCTTGAATTCTACATGATGAAAAAAATATGTGAGGATCTTAAGCACAACTCCTCCAAGTTTAGGATCACCAGCACAATACGCGGCAAAGACAACTCCAAAATTTGTAGCCTCATGAGCAGTGTGACATCTCCTATACACATGTATAAATAGATTTCTGAGGTACAGCAAAAGGGAGCTCAGATTGTCCAGATACCGACCACGGGCTTCATCCAAGGTTAAGGGATATCTTGTAAACTTAGATCCTTATTTAAACATTTAGCCTTAGAGTTTTAAAAGTTGCGCAACGTTGACCACTCAAATTGTTGCTTGGTAGGGAAGATTTTTTTTTCCTTCCTCTATGTCACCAGCGTACGATTATCATTGTCCAAACGAACTGTCAGAGAGCCAAATCAGCGTGAAATAAAGAAAACCCAGCGTGAAAAAAAGAAAAACCTTGCTCCGATGGCGTCGTTGAACGTTAGCTTTTGTCTCCCGTTTTTACTTTTTAGTGCTTTTCTAGTTTTTTTTTAGTTTCTACCGATCTCTTTTTTTTTTTTTAGGTAGTGGAAGAAGGGTGAGGTGGCCCTGCTAAGCCACCATTCAAAAGGCAAGAGTGTTGTTCGTGTCATAGTATGGGAAGGTATAAATATGTTGGTTTTTGTTTCTCCTTTAAAAAGTTTACATTTTTGGTTCAGAGATCACATCTTTTTTCATCTAACATATTTGGGTCTCTATGGATGAGGATTATGAATATTATTATGACCAAGTAATGTTTAGTTCTAATCTTTTTCAACCCTTTCCTTTTATGTTGAATATTAGATCTAACTTTGTTTTTCGTTTTTGTATATATAGGCCTAGTCGGCGCTGCATGGAGACTGATGGTAGTTGTTTAAAGAAAAACTTTTTTAAACTTTAGAAATAAAGTAAACTTTTGAACCTCTTAGTGTTTTGATTTTTGTAGTTGTGCACCCACCAAATCAACACTACTATATAATGGAAATCTCATTTTAGGACATCATGAAAATTGGTTTAATTCATGCGTGCCACTTTTCCAGAGACGGATCCACCATGGGGGCTCGTGCCCCCATTCAAATCTTTTAGTCCCGATGTATTGTTTTTGGTTGTGCACCCACTAAATCAACACCACTATATAAGTGCTTGATTTCCAAATTCTAATTTTGATATGAACTGCAAATATTTAACTGGTCGTGGATTTATGGTGAAATTGATCTTCGTTGATGAATAGATATTCTAGCATTAAAATTTCTTTTTATTTATTTTCCTTTTAATTTTAACTTTATATAATAATTATATCTATTTGTGTAGGGCACCTGTATTTAAGCGGTTATATTCAATGATGATGTGGATGGTACTTTTGTAAATTTGAACACTTATACCATCTCTAATGCAATGTGAACAAGGCAAATCCTAAATATATGAATGTTAATAAAAAGATTAAACTTTCACTAACAAAATATACTATTGTTAGTGAAGCTTCATCTATTTATTACAATAATGTTGTGATATAGTTACTATTTGGATCTTTTAACCGTTTTATAAATTTGGTGACCTCTCTCGTATTCTCATTCATTTGACTATTGTAGGTCTATAGCTAGGCATGTAGGCCATATGACCATTCACTTTTATCTATATCTTATTTGCAGTTTTAGGCTCTATGTATTTTTTATTTTTTTAACTGATTTAAAATCCTTTTGTTTTTCATCTCAAAATTGTTTTGTTTATGTTCCAATTTTCTTTGTTAATTAATAAATATCTCCTTATTATGATTGAAACTAGCAAAATAGCATAAGAAATGAGTACTAAATAATGACTTATCATAATTCCCCCACACTTTAGCTTTGCTAGTCCCTCAGAAAACAAACAGATCAAATCAATCAAAGATAGATAATTAAGACTCAAAACATATATAAATTCCACTTTTGTAGTTGCACGGTGGCATTTAGCGTATATCACAAGCCTTTAAACCAATATACGCCTATACTGGAGGAGTCATAGTCTCCTAAGGGTTTACTTAACTAGAACGTTACCCGCAAACATTTTATTAGATAGCTTTGAAAAAGAGATGAGTAAAAGAAAATAAGAAAACATATCATATCACACAAATGAGCATGATTAACAAGCAAAATTTCTCAATCAAGCAAGACATGACCAAGTATTAAAAAACTTCAATAAGTTCTATGAAAAATCGTTACTTTCAAAATCACACAAGAATAGGTTTTTCACTTACTCTCATAAAACAGTTGAAAGCATGCACTTAACCATAATTATTTACAAGCTCATCCAAGGTTTTAAGAAAAATAGGATTTTAAAGCATACTCAATAGCATACACATATGAGATTCATGACCAATGCTTTTTGGGTGAAAGAAAGAAAAGAGTGTGAGATAGGAAAAATTTTGCTCAAAGTGGTGTATGGGTGGATAAAGAAGTTACTAACTCATTGGCTCAAGTAACACTTTCTTTCTTTCTTTCTTTTTCTTCTATTGATGTCCAATCTTTTCTTCTTCTTTTTTTCTTTTTTTTTCACTTCCTCCTTTTTCATCATTTTTTTTCATTTTTTCAGAGGGACAACGTCAAGCAATTTCATGCCTCTTTTTCCCCTTTTCCTTCCTCATTTCTCCATTTTTCAGGGAGACAACTATGGAAAGATCAAGAACGTCTCTTCTCCTCTTTATTCACTTCCAAGGGGGACAACAATTGGAACATTGCCAATGTTTCTACTCCCCTTATTGGAACATCAATTAATTGACAGAGGAAGCTTTAGTGGGAAACCTTCCCCCACACTTATCTCATGCTTATTTGGCCAGGATAAAGGTATTTTAAGAAATAAGGCTCAAACAAGAGTGAATAAGGGTGTTTAGTAAAGGATATTATTCTTAAGCAAATGTATGTTTCGGTTTCGATCAACAAAAAGGCTTAATGGTCATGACTTCAATACATGCATACAATCAAGCATGAAAAACAATCAATGGATGAAACAAGTGAATAATCAAAGCAAACAACATTCAATCAACTTATTTTCCAACAAACATATCCCATTCTTTAAGTGAATCAGAAAAGCAATCTTATAAGCATAGTAAATATTGAAGAATTCAACAAAGTCATGCAAGCTTAATTTTGAAACAAAGTTCTCAATCTTAACTCAATTGGTTAATGTGAAATTTTTCTCTTTTTCCATGCAAAACAACCTTTTAGAAAGTCTATCCCCTATACTTAAATGACACATTGTCCTCAATGTGTTAGCTAGTTAAAAGATGGAATTTTTGAACAAAAACTCTTATGGGAGAGGTTTTTGAGCAAAAAGAAAACTTTTAAGAGCTAACCAACTTATTGAGTCAATATGTTATTTAAGGTGATTTCAAAAACCTTTTTTCATTTTTTTTTTCTTTTACAAGTACGACTAAAATGCAATACTAGCAATGCAAAAGCAATGATATATATATATATATATATATATATTTGTGATGGTGGAATAGAATAGGAAAACAAGTGGCCCTCAATCCTTCTTGTTAGTTTGGGCAAAATGAAGCAACTGTTGTAACATCTTTTGATTTGCTTCCATTTGGTCCAAACTCCCCTAAAACATTCACATGATCTACCAAATTTAAGGCCATCGTTCAGCACATCAAAGTGATTCTTTTGGTTTCTAAGAGGGATTCAGTTTAGAAGTGATGGTTGGTAGTTGGGGATGGTGTGAAGTGAAGAAAAGGTATGGAATTGGTTACACAAGGGTCAGCTAGGCAGCAACAAAATTGTATCATTTGGAGTGGCCAAATGACGTGTTATCTATAGGGAATGGGCTATTTTGGTTTGTGAAGGTGTTTGAGGGAATGAGGTTACTAAGATAAGCACTTCTCAGCCTTAATTCTTCACTCCCAAGTCAGTTTGAGTGGTGCTCAAGTTTACCTTAAATGACCAAAGTGCATACCAAGCACTTGATACGTTGACTGATCCTTCTTTCATTTTTCCTCCCTTGCTTTCCTTTCTCATTTCCTCCAACTCTCCCACTGATTTTACCATAATTTTGGGCTTCAATCTTACAATAATCAGCGTTGACAAATCCTCCTTAAATCATTCAATCTAAGGATTCTTGCCATAAATAGAAGAGTTAACCCTAAAATTGAGTGATTGGCCTTATTTCTTTTTTCCAACCATCAGAATTTTATGATTTATGAATGCAATCAATCCAATGCAAAATTTATGCAATCATGACTCTCAATTTGAACAAATCAAGCATATGACTCAATCAATTAATCAAACAATCTTTCATGAAATCAAGCAAGTAAATTCAAATTTAAAAGAGTAATGGTTAAAAAAGCTTAGCGGGTGGCATGATTCTTTTCCTCCTCCATACGGAATGATTTCTGCTCCTTAGTTGCCTCGCATGAAATCAGGCCTTGAATTGAACCTAATAATGCATGCAAAAGAAATGTTAAAGAGAACAAAATAAAAGAAAAGTTAAAAATCATAGGTTGCCTCCAATGCAACACTTTGTTTAAAGTCTTTGAGCTAGACATTCGTCCATCTCCAACTTGTTAGGGTGGATCACATCACTTCAAGGCATAAAGCAAATATGGTGAGAATATAAGAATACGAGTATATAGATATGAATGACAAAGTAAGAGATATAGATGTCACCAATTGTGCTGAGAGCGACTCCATGAATGGCTAAAAATGCCAATGCCATCGTTGTTGCTGTAGAAGATTGGTGCAATGATTGCTTTGGGCATCTTTGATTGGCATTGCGACATTCTGGCCCTTTGAAGATGTCTTCATCTCGACTTGGTTGGTGGACTTCTTCACTTCCCCAAAAGAGTTGTTCCATGGATATTAACTCCTTATGCTTGGCATCTCCAAAGCATCCATGCTCAAGAAATTTATTATTCCCAAGTTGGTGTCCGACATGTATATAGGTCGCTCGATAGGCCTTAGTGGAGCAGACAAGACCCAGGTCTCTCCCAGCAAGTGGTATCAAAGCTCGGTTAAACTAGATCGGTGCGGCTCATGAGCAGGGTGAACGTGGTGAGCATCCAAGCCGGGAATGTACAAATTGCGGAGTGTTACACCCTTGCACTTCACATGTTAAGTCTTGCATAGCCGGTAATTGGTGTAAGACTTGACTGGTTGAGTCGCACGGAGGAGAGATGAGTACTCACAAGTGAATCAGAGGAGATTATTGAGATCACATGTGAGAGTAACATCCCCCATCATAAAGAGACGAGTTGTTAAAATGACATATATTTATGAAGGACCCAAGAAAATTTTTAGGTTCAAGTTGGTGTTCGACATATATATGAACCACTGGATGGGCCTTCATATAGCAGACATACGTTGGGTCTCTCCCAGCAATTTGATTAATAATTTTATGTTCAATAAAATTAGTCGTTGGGTGGATCAAAATTTTAATTTTACCTGTACAATAGAGATAAATATACTTCCCACACTTTCAAGTTTCAACTACTTATTATACACATGACTAATTGAAACGAAACAGATAGGAAGGGTTTTACCTCAACCCTTAAGTAGTTAATTGCAAGTACTTAATGTGTGTATTACCCAACCATGTTCCTACATGTTTCATTTAATGTTATATATATACAAATATGTATATATCAAGGATTGAAATTTGTGATTATTAGAATTGAGAGTTTAGTAAGCATTGTATCAAAATTAATTAAGCAAATAACAATGCCTTTTACAATGTTGGTTTGAAATAATATATGCTCTAAAAACATGCATGCATGTCTGCTCATCTTTCGTTTGCATTTATGGTCCATGGAAAAGAAGTTGATTTTATTCCCGAGTGGCAGTGGTGGTGAATCAAGCTATATATGAGAGTGAGATGGCACATTAATGATCTGTTGATGGAGTGGTTTGGTAACGGAACTGAGGGGAATATCAACAGAAACAGAGCATCTGCAGAGAGGACAAGTTGAGTTTGAATGCAACCAATGATGCATGCACTCAACATGAAATACATGTTTGCATGTTGGCACTTGGAGCAACTCCTCTTTCATCTCGTATTCACCCAAGCATACGCTACATCTGCCACCCACTTTCAATCATTATTTCAAATATAATTCCCATACTATATACTATATATATAATCATCATTACAAGCAAGAAAATTGAAGGCACCGTGCAAGCTCATCCACACTATACTTTCAAACCAAACATAATTACAAGTCACAACTACTTTCAACCCCGCCCTTATCTCACTGTTAAAGGAAAATATGTTTTTGTCCCACCTCATTTTATCGCATGTTATAACACCTAATAATTAATATAAGAATTTCATTTCAGGTTTAACTCTTAGTTGTAAATAGAGAGTGTTTACGTGATAAATCCTAGATTTTAGCATATTATTTGGTTTAACACATAAAATAGCCCTTAAACTATCACCAAAGGAACAAAATGATTCTTGAACTTTCAATTGAGAAAATTAATCCCTTAAATTATCAATTTTGAGACAATTTAACCCCTCATTGAATGAACTTTAGTCACATTAAATAAAAGAAGTAAACAACTCCACAAAATAGCCCTTTACCTTTGACAAATAAGGACAAAATAGCCCTCAAATTTTAATAAAATAGTACAAAATGGCCCCTAAAGTGGCTAAATTGTCTTAATATTGGAATCAAAGGGCTTAATTTTCCCAATTGAAAGTTTATGGACCATTTTTTCCTTTTTGTGATAGGTCAGAGGCTATTTTGTCTTTTAAATTGATATTTTAATGGGGTTTTAGAAATTATAGTAAATATTTTTAATGACATGACACGTCAGGCGAAATATTCAAACGGTAAAATTAGGTGGGCAAATAACATTGTTCCATGTTTAATTTCCTTGCACAATCTTACTAATTAATTTCTTCACCAATCTATCATCTTCTTTACTTCTATTTGGCTCCCACTTGCCATTCAAATTTCAAACTCTAGAAATGGATATTATACTATACATACACAGACACACACACATATATATATATATATTGAGAGAATATAATTTATAGATATTAACTCACTTAATTATTGAATTTTTTTTTTAAAAAAAGTAACTATTGAAATTATTCAACTGTAGTGGCTCATTTATATACATGTCCAACTTATTTTTGTTTGAATTCTCCACGTTGTAATTGTATGAACTTTGGGGGAGGAAGGAAAATTCTGGACAACCAAAAAAATTGACCAGAATTTTGTCCCAAATAATGTGTTATGTAAGGTCATCTTATGTTTTATAGCAAAACCTCACTTAAATAGTAGTGGAATCAGTTTACTCGATCAATCGTGTAACAACAGGTCATGAAGGACCAAATTTGGGGTCAATTTTTCTGGTCATATAGCAAAACTCGAGGAGGAAATATATGGGGCTAAGGACAAACTATAATTGAGACAATTTCTCTCCTTAGGGGGATAATTGTCCTCAATTTAGAAAGTTCAATGGGTAAATTGTCATAAATTTGAAAATTCATGGGACAAGTTGTCACGATTTAATGTTTTGAAGAAGACGTTATAGTCCAAAAGGCAAAAAGACTAGTAAACCAAAAATATATATACAGATATACTAAACAAATGCTACAACATAGCATATATATCTAGTATCTAGTGGCTAATTAACAACCAAAACGTGGGGGAAAAGCGCATATACTGTATGGAATATATATTTGATCATATTCTCAAAAAAATCTACTTGATAGAAACTTTTCTCTAATAAAAGAATCGTAATATTTCCATATGGAACATAACTTATAGGGGGCATTTCAGAAGATTAATTTTATATGTTATGTTATAAAATTCTATTTATTAATTTTTTATATTTAATTAATAATATCAACTTTAATTATTATGTTATATAGATACATCCAACCCAAACCTAAACCTGCAGCACTTTGAACAAAGGAGTGGTGCTTGATTGAGATTCTGCATTAAGCTTGAAAGCACATATATAAAATTAAGCAACAGGGGGAGAAATTGGGCAAAAATTATTAATTAAGGGTAAAGGCATATAAAAGAGCAAATAAGGAATAGATTTTGTGCCTACCTGCTACGCTCACTAATAAGTTTTAAAAGATCTCATTTTTCATATTTTCTACACTTTTCAACTTTATCTTATCCTAATCATCACTTTGCAAAAAAAAAAAAAGAGTTGAGCTTGATTGAGATTCTCATTAATGTTTGTTTGAAGAACAAAGTGAGAGAGAATTATTATTATTTAAGAATATATAGTAAGGAAGTTGCACGCAATGGTGTTGTGTCATCATGCTATCTCAAAAGAAATAAAAAAAAAATCTTTATATATTCTTTTTCTAATACTGTTCATTTTATTGGAAACTTTATATGGCCGGGTAGTCAATTTCGCTAAGAATTGTGTGTATTGTAGGCAAGTTGATATATATACATGAAAAAGCACATGGTGTAGGGTAGCATGAATTGTAAACCACAGTGATTGCTTTGCACATATATACACTAGTAATTGTTAACAACACCAAAAGAAAAAGAGAAAGAAATACACATGACAAATAATTACTTACTGTGAATCCCTTATTCTTAATTTTTCATCGAATAACACTGTTGGCAGCTTATCTATGACCTCTTTTTTCAAACTCAGTTGACAAGGCTGCAGGTCGAAAACAAATTAAGCATCAGATTCAAGTGTTTGCAATAATAATTCTAATAAAATATATATATATGATATAAATTAATAAGCATTATTAATTTGGTTGCTTGGAAGACCATAGTACTTACTGAGGGGAGATATGGAGTAGGGTGATGATGATTTGGAAGAATTTGGCGAGCTATGATATTGGTATTGGAGGGATTAGGATAATTAGCTGATCTTCTCTTTAGGTAAAACAAGTAAAAGAGCAGAAACAGAATGATGGAAAATAGGATTGGAATTGAGAATATGAATGCTTGGTAGAGTTTGAGTTGAAGTGCTTGAGGATATAGGTGAGGAGCTGCTGGAGTTGGAGTTTCAGTTTCAGTAGTTTCTGCTTGACCAACACCCATCACTTCACTTCCCCAAACCTCTCCTCAATATTCAAAATTTAGCACAAGGAAGAGAAAGAGAAAGACACTTATTAGAAGAAGAAGAAGAAAGGAGGGAAGGAGCACACACATGATACTTAAAAATGACAAAAGAGAGGTAAAGTTATACTCACTTTTTCTAAAAGACAAAAAAACCAAAGAAAAAAACTTATTATTAAGATCAAATATATAGCATGAATGAATTATATATAGACGTCTCTTTTTTAATGATGGGACAAGCCATCACTCTCCACTAATATTGGGTTTGGGGGTTGCTCTCTCAATCTCATCATGATCTTATCCTCTAAGCATCAACCATATTATATTCTTCATCATGTATTCATGTTCATGTTCTAAATGATAATCCATAGAAAAATATGCTGAATTAGTTAAAAAAATATGGTAAATTTTCAGATAAAGCATCAATATTTAACCATAGCCTAAGACTAAGGATAGTGGCGGATCTAGGAATTTTTTTTAGGGTGAACACATCTTCTTATAAACATACACTAAAAAATATTATAAATGATTTATGGACTATAACTTAAGGGCACAATAATGAAATAATCAATTAAACGTAAGTACACATAATCGAATTGGGGTGGGCACAATCCAAAATTGAACATGAAATGAGAAGAATTTTGGAAATTGAAGATGACCCGTGCCCACCGTAATTTGAATGTAAATCCACCATGCTAGGCTAAAGCTAAGCTTGTTAGGCAAAGAGGATGGAAAAGAGGGAGCGACGAAAAATTCTTAAACCAAATTACTTTCCGAAAAGGAAAAAAAAATTAGATTCATAATCACACGTGTAATTTTTAAGACTAATGCTGATCAAATAAGAATTTAAGCTTTACCTGGTTTTCTCATTTTTGGACCTGAGTGGATGGTCGTTATTGACTTATTGTTGTGTGAATTACATGCAATTAGAAAACTTGTGCATTCATAATATCATATAATTGCAGGTGTCATAAGTATCCTATTTTTACTTTCTTTTTTCACTTTTTCTACTCACGGTCACAAGAACAAGAACGTGGGACAAAGTTCTCTATCTAGTCTAGGAATGAAAGTGGTTCATTTTTCGGCGGGAGCATATCTGATCCCTTAAATTTAATTTAATGGCAGTTTATTTGTTTGTTTGTCTCTTTAGGGTTTTTTTTTTTTTTTTTTTTATCAGATTAGGGGTAAAATTTGATTAGTGATAAATAAATAAATTTAGCTAAAATTGACGGGACGGGCCGAACTTGGATCTTAAAATCCTTGTCCGAGGCTCGGCCCATTTAGACTTGACCCGCGAGCCCTGGCAGGTGCCCGGCCGCTGAACATGTCTATACCGAGAATTTGAATTCAGGCAGAGCAGCGCCAGTAAAATAAGAAGTTTGAATTGAAAATTTGGGAATTTTGGAATTGTGAAGAATGGAAGAAGAGAGGAAGAAGAAGAGATGGAGTGTAACTTACACGAGGCACATCAAACAGAAGCGCAAAATTTTTCAAGACGGCTTCCTTGATCTTCACATTATTACCAACAAGGTTCAGCTTTTTTACTCTTTTATTATATTTATTTTGTTATGCTAATTTTTTTCTTCTAAAATACTAATTTTAGAAATGGATTCTGCAGCTGATGCTTTACGATGAATCGGAGAAGCTTTTGGAATGTAGGATGCTGAGAGAAGATGAAGTTGTTTCGTCTTCCGAAACCCTCACTTTTTCTTCTTATTTTGTTGACGTTGGCCTTCTCCATGACTCTCATTTTGAATCTGGTTCCAATCTTTTCCTTTTCTTTCTCTTTTGTTTTCATCAATTGAAATTGTTGGAATTTTCATATCGTTCTTCATTTTGGTTTCTCATTTGCATTTTTTTGCGCTTCAGATTCCACAATGAAGAAGAATAATAAAGCGAGGCCAATCGATCTAACTCTAAGCCCATCGCAAAAGATAATTAGAGGTTAGTTTCTTCATTAGTTCAGTATTTGATTAGGCTTCTTAATGCAGTAGCTTTTGTAACTTTTTAATGGCGTTTCTCATTAGAGTTCAAGAAGAGTGAACTGCAAAAATATGGAGCTCCACAGACTAGTCCAACTACATTGAAAACTAGTGTCACAGGTTCGTTGATAAAATTGCAGCTGCCTTTCTTTGAATTATTGCTCGTGCATTATTAGATGGACTTTTCTGTGGATGTGTTATTGCCATTGCTAGAATAGAGACCATTCAGTTGTCATATTGCGATTCCTCAAAAAAAAAAGTGTTGTCATATTTGCATTGATAATCCATCGCGTTCCTTGGTTTCTATACAATCAATATGCAATTTTCTTAATGTCATGATTTCTAGTTTCTTCAGCTGGTTTATGTTTTTCTCCTTTCTAATTTAGAATGGCAGGTGCTATACTCTACACAGCTAACTCAAAAATCAAAGAAGTATCATGATGGTTTCTTACGGCTCTCTGCTTGTGGATCGCTTGGGAGGCAGGTTAAGCTTCTTTATATATGATCATCCTCTTTCTTTTTCTTTTATTTTTGGTAAAATCATCCTTTTTCTGGATTAGATAGATTTATCATCTCTAAAAATCTATAAATTCCTCTTACTTTTACCATCTATCTATATCCGGCAACACTGTTGGACTTAGAGGTCAATTCCCAAGTGATATTTTATTTAGAGATGAAAAAGTTGATGTTAACAGCAGCTTTACCTACCTTTCAGGTCATGTTGTTTGATGAACAAAGAAAACTCTTAGAAAGCAAATTTCTCAAAAGAGATGTTGTAATAAGATCAGGAGAATCAATACCTTTAGATGCTCATTTGGTGGATATTGGTGAATGCAATGGAAACAATCTTGAAGGAAATGATAGCAAAACTGATGGGAAAATGGGAATAAGGCATGAGCGGAAGAACCAATTAGAAAATGGTGGAGCTTTTGGAAAAGGTTGGTTAGTCTGTCTAAACATGCATGTTTGGTGATGGTCCATTTCTACTCTTTCACTTACATTTAAAGGCAGGCTTAGTTAGCTACCTTCCCTCCTTTCACATTTCTCTATCTTTTCTGTCTCTCATTCTTTCTCCCATCTTGGTTAGAAGGTTGGAGTATGAGTAGGAAAATTAATACCCTGTCTCCTGACTATTTGTTTCTTAATGTTTGCAGGTGATTTTCCCTGATTCAGCCTTAGACCTTGACAAAAATTATCCTTTATTGCTACATTTTAGATGGCTTTTCATATTCAATATAACAGTTGAATTTCCTTTCAGATGACAAAAAGTGTGAGGTCCAGACGTTTGGCACTGGTCTTAGTACTGCACGCACAATCAAGTCAAGCATGAAAGGTTATTTTATATGATTTTCTGCTGCATTCGATGATTAGCTATTGCTTTAATTATCATCTTTTACTACAGCCTCTTTTTTCTAATTATATATATTTTTTCTATGCATTGGTATAGCTTATGAATGTGGTAGCATTGCTATCATGCTATAGGTTTATTTAATTTTAACTATGAGACCTATATCAATTAGATTCGAAATAGATGCTCAAATATAAATTTTGCATAAATTGGGAGACAAATTCAATGATTACTTTCTTTTTGTATGCTTAAGTTCACTTTCCATCATTATACCATTATTATGTACCTAAAGTGCATTGCTATCACACGATGAATTGTGTGAAGCAAAGAGAGGCCAAGTTTCATTCAATCTTACAATAAAAAATATAAGTGCCGCTATGTTTTAGGGTATTTAGGTGAATGATATAGAACCAAATAAAAGTATAATTTTTGTTACAATTTTATAAATGACTAAAAGGTAAAGTGAGAATGTAAACTAATACCTTTAATATTTTACTACATAGTAGTACTATTAATGAGGATTTGGTTAATAGCTATGTTAAAACTTCTAATCGGCTTCCTGCATAAGCGAAAATTTTTAAATAGTTTAAGAGTCAAACACCTTGCTTCTACTGTTGTAATAGAAATGGTCTTCCATTATAATACTAATTACTAATTCTTTCTTTGAAGCTTTGGTTTATAGCTCTCTTTAACAGCTAATGTGCTTTCCACATAAGCTAAATTTTTAATAGTATTATTCCTTTTTTCTTTCTACTCTCCCCCTTCTTCAGACTAACATGTCTTTTTCAATTTAGAGTGGCAGGTCATGTACACTACCCAAGTTACCCAAAAAGCCAAGAAGTACCATGATGGCTTCTTACAACTGACAAATTCTGGAAGCTTGCAGAGGCAGGTCTATATTCACAAACTTCTTCTTCTTCTTCTTCTTCTTTTTCCCCCCGCCTTACAATCAGAATAATCATCTTTGTCAATTTTGAGAAATACATTAGTCCATAACTCTCCCTGTTCTCTTTGCTTTTCTTATTAGCAGCTATCATTTTTTTTACCTTTCACATTCTTCATAAGTTTTGTATAGCAATATAAATTTCAAATAGCTTTAGTTCAATATTGCATTTTCTCATTGATGGTCAGATTATGTTATATGATGGAAGCAAGAAACTGATAAATAGTAGGTTCCTCAAGAAAGACGAAGTAATACAATCTGGTGAAACAATAGCATTTGATGCTCATTTGGTTGATATTGGAGAACCTGAAGGAAATTATCAAGGCCTTATGGACTCAGATGTCCATATAAGCAATCACATTGTTGCTGGAAAATCAGTGCTGATGAACAGAGTACCCAATTCTCTTAAAACCAATAAATCATTTTTGAAAGGTTAGTTGATGCTTGTTCTCATGATTTAAGTTGCATTCTTACATAGCACTTGATTAGACACTTTTGTTTGTATGAGTTAATTTTTTAAGGCAAATTTTGCCTTATATGTATTCCTGAGTCTTGTATCCACGTTATTTATCTAACTGTAGTCTTGAGAAAAATCTGAGTTGATATTAATCAATGTATCTTCCTTCCCATTTATGAATCATGGTATGATATATTACTATTATTTATTACATTTGGAGTCTGAACGAACACTTTCATTGTTCTTTGTTCTCTTTCTTCTTTTCATTAAGGATTGTCCTTTTTTTTTTTTAATAATTTTGACGTTTTTCTTATCCTATTTTGTCTTATTAAAGATTCTTTTGTTGTTTCTTTTTACAGGTCATGATAATCCCATTTCATTTTGTTGTCTTTATTTTGCAGGAAAACCTCAAAAAATTGCTTGTTCAAGGGGATTTGCAGATCCAAGTTTTAGCATCCCAGATATCAATGAGACAAAATTAAGCAATAATATATCTGCAAACAAACCTTTGCATGATGGTAAATACATTCTTACTTTGATTGGATCACTACACATAACAACGCAACAAGTTTTCAGAACTTTTTTTCTCTTCTAGCAAATTTTGAAATTTTACTCTTTTGTTGCAAGTTTTTAGTTCTTTTTACAGATTCTGATATCCAGTCTGATAATCTTGTCTTCATTTTGCAGGAAAACCTCAAAAAATGGTTTGTTCAAGGGGATATGCAGATCCAAGTTTTAGCATCTCAAATATCAATGAGATAAATGCAAACAAACCTTTCCGTGATGGTAAATGCATTCTTACTTTGATTTGATCACTAAACCCAGAACTTAATTGGACTTCATGAAAATTATTTTGGTCAATTTCTTTAGCAATGGGATACACTTCAAAGTAAATAGGAATTTGGTACATTGTGCGTATGTGTTATGATAATGCTCATATTTGAATTTCTATAATAGCTTAGATGATTGACAGGGTAAAAACAAAAGTGGAAAACTTATAAAAGAAAAAGAAAAAAGGCAAAAAAGAAGTTGAACTTGGGTCTCATTGAAGGCCAGTTGATGAAGCAATGCATCAAATTGTGAAACAACTGCACTGATGTCACCAACAATCCATATGATTTACCTTTGCAGCTATTCAGATCATGTCAATCCTCCAAAAACCCATGACGCAAGACAGCTTTGCCAGTGGGTCTATTGATAAGAAGATCACGAATCCAGCTCCCTTTACTAAGGAGCCTCAGAATTTAGATTCTTCTAGAAGTATTGCTGAATGTGATCACTTACCAAGGATATCAGTAGCATATCATGTACGGATTGAAAAAGCTGAAAATAGTGAATCAAGTGAAGGTGTAGACATAGAAAAATTTCCTGATCCCTATTCTAAAGGCAAGTTTAAATGCAATCATGTGCCACCAAACATTTTTTTGCTTCTGGATTTTTTGTAAATTACATTTCTCCAGATGTAATTTTCTGACCGGGGTTGGATTCTGTATTTGTAGCAAAATCTTGTTCTAGTGGTGATGAACCTCTCAACAACATCGAAGTTGGAGACTCACATCAGGTTTGACTGTTCTTCTTGTACTGCATCCACAATTTTCTTAAGTCATTGCGTGTAATATTCGACGAGCTAATTACTCTTGTATAATTAGTATAAACTTGGAGGCTTGTTGTGTTTCTTTCCAGTTGGAAATCTTCGGATAATTTGCATGAGTTTAGGTTTACTCCATTCTGATGCCACTAATGAAAGATAGAAAACAGATCAGAAATGGAGGTAGTTATGTTCAGCTGGCTACCAAGTTTGTAAAACGAACCCTTTATACCCTTAAGCACACAGATTCTCTATTTGCATAGGCATTTAGATGATAGATTTTGGTGTGGTGCTTAAAGCTGTAACGACATGAATAATAAAGGAACTTGCTTGTTTCTTTTAACCCATTTTTTCCTGTTGACAATCGTTGCTTACTACTAATTTGGGAACTCTTACAACTGTGTAATGTTTCATGCAGCCTCTCTCAGATAATGTGGAAGCTTATACTCAGGAGACAGATGATGTCACAAAGAATTCTGCAGAACTCAATATTTCCACGGAAAAAGGTGGGCGCCCGAGTTTTGACCTTGGATTTGACTGATTATATGTGGTTATTCGTGACAGTTAACCGGTCCAGTGGAGAGCGGAGGGGAAGCCGGACAAATGCATTAATGAACTTCTGTCATCGCCATTTGTGTACCAAAGAAATGTTAATATCAAAATTGGTGCCTTACATGTAGTGACATTTTATTTTCTTGTTTTATGTCTAAGTAGGAAGATTCTGCTACAAGGCATATAGTTAATCAGGGTAGACAAATAATTGACATATATATACAAGCCAAAGCCCAAAGATTGAGCTACAAAATATCATAAATATATTCCCAGTTTACAAGCCAAACTAATTGTCCAATAACGTATTCATAAACACATGAAAAAGTTCATTTTGATGTGGCTTTTCAGTTAACTGATGCATTGTTGAGTTAAGATGGCCAGGCCAGGCCAAAGCAAGCACAAGAAGCAGAAAAGGATGTGGCCTTTTATTGCTCACACATGTTTTGCCCCTGCAATTTCATTATCTTTTTGGACGCAGAATATTTATCTTCCTAGGATAATCTAATCATTTTTGCATTGTCTGATTCTCCTATGCATGTTTGATTTCTCTATTTGCTTGATTCTTTGCCAGGTAAGTATGGAAGCACTATATGAAATAGCTTGAGGAGGTAAGTGGAATCGGAGGAATCAACCTCAAAGCCCGGCCCAATTCTATTTTTATACACAAATAGTCAAATATAATTTTATCATACTATTTTATTTATTTATTGGGGGGCTGGAATGAAATTCGAAAAATATTTCAGTTAACTGAAATTTGGATCGGAGTCCGACAAAGCATGATTGGTGTGTTCTAGCTACTACTGAAGCCTAACAAAAACAGTGTCAGTTTAGACTAAGTAATTAGGTATTGTTTATACAAGAGATATATTAGGGACACAAGGCCTCTAAATAGGGCACAAATTGAGGTGAGGTCCCGCTCCCACGTTTAAGAAAACACGATGCTTTTTTTTTTTTTTTTTTGAGAAATGAAAACACAATGCTCTTAACTTATGCTTAAGCATGCAAAAAGTATAATTAGTTAAGAAGAAATCAACACTTAAATTATATATACGTGTAAATAAATTAATGGTGGTGAATTGTTGTCTTCTGTGATAGCTGATGAGAGATATATTGTTGGACCATGAAAACAACATGATTCAACTGCCAAATCCCAACTCTCAGGTATTTCAAAATTTATTTTTATATAATACATGTATGGAGCTAGAGTATTTATAAGTTACACCATTTATAATATAGTTAAGAAATTTCCTTGAGGCTTGCAAGCTGAATGCCCAATCCTCAATAATTTGGAAAGGTACGTAATCTTTGTATTATTTTTATTCCTGTGTACTATGTTTTTGTTAACTACTTGATAAAGTTGTTAATTTAATTTCTTGCTTCAATATAATAATAACATGTATATATAAAGCTGGCATGCTAATAAATATATACCGTTGATGATCAATATATATCACATATATCATCAATCAATATTTTTCTCTTACAACTTGGGATTTGTTTCCATATTATTTCTTTTCATCCAGCTATATTATATTCCTTTGTATTTGTGAGAATCAGAGTTTTGTTTTGTATTTGATATATTGCAGCATCTGTGTGCCGAGGGAACGTGAAAGTTAAAGGGTTAGAAAGGCATGCAGATGCAGATGCAGGTGAAGGAGGATTCGAAGAAAATGAGAGGAAAAGCACTTCTCTCAGGGAAAGCCATTTTGGTATTATGTGTGGCTAGCTTTCTTGCAGGATCACTTTTTACTAGCCGAAATTGGACTAATTCTTCTACTCATCCTCATAATAATTTTATCCAAAACCACCCACCTCCAAACCCAAACCCAAACCCTGCCACCAATACTCATAACTTGCTTCCTACTACTGACTTTGATCGCAAACGTGTAAGTTGCTAGTTTTCAAGTTGATTTATTAATATCAGATGTTACTCATCAGTAATTGATATTATGCATAATAATATACAATTAATTCCATTAATTGATGTAATCAGAAATTGGGTGAAGGAAAGGCACAGGACATTATGGGAGAAGTCTCAAAGACTCACAAGGCTATCCAGTAAGCTTAATTTTTTTGGTTCCTAATCTAATTTTAATTATCTTCTAATCTAGCTAACTAGTATATATATGTATGTATGTAGGTCACTGGACAAAGCAATTTCAAACTTGGAAATGGAATTAGCAGTGGCTCGAATGACACAGGGCCACGGTGGTGCAACCCTGCTGGAAAATGCATCTACTAATAAGACATTGCAAAAGGCTTTTGTGGTAATTGGTATTAACACAGCGTTTAGCAGCAGGAAAAGAAGGGACTCCCTTCGAAAAACATGGATGCCTACAGGTATATTATATATAAGTTTCTGTTAATTTGTTCAACATGTTCCTTAATTTATGAAAACAAAGATTGAAATGGTTAATAAATATTGATGCAGGAGAAAAACTGAAGAAAATGGAGAAAGAGAAAGGGATAGTGATAAGATTTGTAATAGGGCATAGTGCAACAAAAGGAGGAGTTTTAGATAAAGCAATTGAGAAAGAAGAGGCAGAGTACAATGATTTTCTAAGGCTGAAACATGTAGAGGGATACCATCAGCTGTCTACCAAGACCAGACTCTATTTCTCTACTGCTGCTTCCATTTGGGATGCTGATTTCTATGTTAAGGTGGATGATGATGTTCATCTTAATTTAGGTATTAAAAATAAAAAACAAAAACCCCATTTCTCTTCTTCCATTCAAAACTTACTTTAGTTGTTGTTAAAGTAAGTATAATTATTTTCTTGGTTGCATGTGTTACTAAAGGTATGCTAGCCAGCACTCTTGCAAAGCACCGGTCGAAGCCCAGAGTGTATATAGGATGCATGAAGTCTGGACCAGTTCTTTCTCAGAAGTAGTAACTCAAACTATTTTTCTACTTTTTTATTTATAATTAATCAAAGTTTGTCTCTAAAAACTAAAGTATTGGCAGAGGGGTGAAATATCACGAGCCAGAGCACTGGAAATTTGGAGAAGAGGGAAACAAGTACTTCAGGCATGCCACTGGTCAAATTTATGCCATCTCCAAGGACCTTGCTGCCTTTATTTCCATAAACTCGTCAGTCTTTTTGTCATTTGGTTTCATTCAGAATATTATTTACATTTATATCTATTATCATCTGCCTCTTCCTCTGCCTGACTGATATTGAAACTTTTATTAATTGGCAGCAACATTCTGCATAGATACGCAAATGAGGACGTGTCATTGGGATCGTGGTTGATTGGATTAGAAGTTGAACACGTGGACGAGAGATCCATGTGTTGTGGGACCCCTCCAGATTGTGAATGGAAGTCACAAGCAGGGAATGTATGCGTGGCATCATTCGATTGGTCATGCAGTGGAGTATGCAATTCGGTGGAGAGGATGAAAGTTGTGCACAGCTCTTGTGGAGAAGGAGATGCTGCTGTTTGGAATTGGAAGCTTGATCTTTGACCCTTTGCCTTTGCTTTTGCTTGCATTCCAAGAAATTAGCAAGTATTACAGAGAGAGACAAACAGAGAGCTTCTGCTACTGCTGCTGCCGCTGCTATTATTAAAGTTGAAGGCCAAGCAAAGTAGCTGCTAGACATTATTTTTGCCTGTTGATCTTCTCTTATACTATTATTATGAATTATATCACACTTTTGTTCACATGGAGGACTACCTATCAAATTAAAAATAATAAAGTTAGAGGTCAATTATCACACTTTTTGTTCACATAGACATTTAATTCTACTGTTCAGTGTTTAGAACCAACCAAGTATCAGTAGTATAGGAAACAATTAAGTAGTCACACCTTTCGTTTCACTAAATAATAATGAGTCTTACATTACATTACAAGGCTGGAAAATGGAAAGTATAACCTATTTTAACAGTACCATTACATCTCCTACTAAGTAGTGTAGTATTACTATTAAACACTTTTCTTTTACTTGAGACAGACTATAATTGACATTGAATCAACATGCAAGATATTGATAACAAATTATATTATACTACTATAACAAAACAAGTTTGTCAACTCAATAGGAACAAAAGGAGGGAATTAATAAGAAATCATCATCTACATCTACATCTACTTATCTACTTGGGTTCAACTTTTGCAGAAAGTGTATATCCACCGCTATAGTCGAAAGCATCACTGTCATTCCCATCCTTTCTTGGTAAATTATTAGTATCACCATAATAAGGATGTCTTGGACAACCTTTTGCAGCTCCAAAATCAGTGGCAGATGAAGAAGCAGAAGTGGTTGAGTTTGTATTCATCCCATCATTTTGCAATATGGTTTCAATCCCCTTTACAACCTCACTCATTGTTGGACGGTCTGTAGCCGAATCTTCAACACATTGCATTGCCAACTCCAAGAATTTCCCAAATCCTATTAAAAGTCCTGCATTACTTCTGATGCTTGGATCCATTAACTCCCTCAATCCATAGTACTCCTCATCCTTCTTGTTCATCAATGCTCGCACCTCGCGTACTATGTACTTTCCTTTCTCAATCGGTTGCTTTGCTGTTATAAGTTCAAGCATCACCACACCGAAACTGTATACATCACTCTTCTCAGTTAATTGTTGGGTCATATAATATTCAGGATCCAGATAACCCTGCAACAAAAGTTATCAATGTTAAAAATCTGAGTGTATAATATAATTGCCACCTTAACAAGTAGTACTACTTACTAATGTGCCTTTAACTTGGGTTGAAACATGACCCTTTGAACTGTCTGATACTAGCTTGGACAAGCCAAAGTCTGCAACCTTTGCTGTTAAATGTTCATCCAACAAAATGTTGGTGGACTTGATATCTCTGTGGATGATTGGGGGATTAGCAAGCTCATGTAAGTAAGCTAGCCCTCTGGCTGAGCCAAGGGCTATGCGCAGTCGCCTTTTCCAGTCAAGGAATAGGCCGGATCTCCCTACAATACATAAATATGATTCCATGTCAGATGAGGAAACAGGCATAAATTTACCTTATGGGAGACATAAGGGTTTACTTACCTGATAGACTTTCGCGAAGTGTTCCATTGGCCATGAATTCATACACCAGCATTTGTTCTCCTTGTTCAAAACAAAAGCCAACAAGACCAACAAGGTTTTTGTGATGTACTCTTGAAAGCAATTCAATTTCAGTCTTGAATTCAAGCCCACCCTGCATTGATCCATGCTGAGCTCTTTTAATTGCCACTGCTTGTCCATCAGACAGGATCCCCCTGTATACCTGCAGAGTATATCAACCCTCTCACTCAGCAACTGCACAGTTTAAACCAGCATTCCACAAAGCAGAATTGGACATTTACCTTGCCGTAACCTCCAAATCCTAGCTCATTGCTTTCGGAAAAATTATGGGTGCATTTTTTAAGTTCATCATACGAAAACCACCTTGCGCCTTTCAACTGCGGTGCACCCCCACTGTCTTTGCCACTTGGTGCCCAGGATGCTGGAAGATATAAAAAAATCAATATTAAGTAACATGTTTGTTTCTATTCCATATTTCAAGTATTTCTTACCAAATGGTCTACTCAAGCCAATGGCCTTTTCTGCACGTTTCTTTTGCCAAACAGCATATACTCCAACTCCAAACAGGCATAGAACCAAAAGGGCACCCCCAATTACTACGCCAATAATTACTCCATGGCTGATAGAAGCTCCATGTGAACCTGAAGCATATTTGTGCTTTTAATTGTCAAATGCATCACTCTAGGGTAAGATCAAAGGTAAATCCCAAGTAATGGTAAGGAGGTTACAGTACTTACCTGGGAAAGTATAAGGAGAAGCAATAAAATAGTAGGGTCCAAACTCTGGAGGAGGCTTGTAAGTTTGATTACTCAGATCAAATCCAATTCTCTGAATTTCTGACCTGTTGAAGTATTTCCCATCTGGTGGAAAGAGTGCCAGCTGGATCTGAAGGTAGTCATCAACATTGAAGAATGGATTCTGAAGGAAAACTGAGCCTGGAGTTAGGCCTAATTTCACCCAAAGGCTCATTTCTAATGAATGAAACATATTCACATTGGACAATTCCCTGAACATGGGGCCTCTGAAATACAATGTTCCTTCAAATGGATAGGCACATTCACAACTCTGAGGGCTAACCTTCTGATCAACAGGACATGATTTACTTCCACAATTAGCTAGGCTTGTGGAATAAGGTCTTGTATTTTGTTGTTGAATCTGACAGTAATTAGTATTTGAAAGAGCACTTGTGCACACAGGATTGCCTATAAGACTGAATCACATAAGACTGACAAATAAGTATGGTGGGGAGCAAAATAAAGATTTTCATCCTAGCTGCAGAAGATTAACAACTATGACATGTCTTACATTAAAGTATTTGCATATCCAGATCCTAGAGTTATCGAGGAAATCTCGTTGTTCTGCAAATCAACAAGTTGTAGTTGATTGCCAACACTTTCACCCATGTTCAATGTGCCATTAAACGCATTGTTTCGAAGTTTCCTGTCAAAATATCAAAACGACCCAAAAAATGAGCATTAAACCACGCACCTTCTCTTTTCTCAAAAAATGAGCATTTTAATATAGTTTGTACATTCAAGTCAATACTCACACTTGCTGTATCTGTGGGAAGCTAAAAAGCTTTTCCGGTACGAGACCTTGAAGTGATCCATGTTCAATAACACTGCAAATATGAAAACTTGAATGAGTTTTCACAAAAATTCAAGGAAGACTGAGATTATTGTTTGGTGAGTAAAAACTACTCACAGAGTGGTGAGTGACGATAAGGTTGAGAACCAGACTGGAGCTTCTGTCGGGTCAAAGGAATTGTTACTAAGATCCCTGTAAAGAAAGTTGCATAAACGAGGATTCATTACCATGGAAAGCAATTAAACCATAACAGCTCAAGAAGAAAACTCTTATTGCTTTTGACTTACACATAATTGAGTGTATTCATTGAGGTTAAGTCTGGTAGAGGGCCAGTTAGATTATTGTGTGCTAAATTCCTGAAGGAAAGCAAAGTTTGTTATCAGGAATAAGTATGTTCATCAATCAGATTATTATCAAACTGAACAAGTAAAAAATATGTACCCACAATTCATTGATGTTTGTAAGGTTGTTGAGATTTGAAGGGACGTTTCCTGTCAAAGCGTTCCTATCAAGTCGACTGTTTTGGATTCAAAATTGTGTGTATTCCAGTCAGTTGTAAGTACCAACATAGAGCTTCAGATGAAAGAAAATGATGTTTAGGTTTAGGGAGCTTTTACTCACAGAACCTCAAGTGTCTGAACTAGTCCTAATGTGGATGGGATGTTCCCAGTAAACTGATTTCCATCAAATAGTCTGTCATTGGAACATTATGAGCCATTAGTAGTAGGAATAATCATACCAACTAAATTGATGGATGGATATAATAAACTTACATGTGAATTAGTACCATCTCGGAGCTGAAAAGTTTTGGAGGAATGGTACCTGAAAGCTGATTTTTATTGAAATGGCTGCACGTTCACAAATCAATACTCGGTTACCTAAACCCTATAACTATGTATATAACAATCAGGTAGTTTTCAACATTTCTTATCTTCCTAGCAGAAGTTAAGATTAGGAAAGTTAACTTACAAGTGTTTAGCCTTTAAAAGGAGGTCCAATCCTGGGGTGGTGGGTGTTGAAACTGGGATAGATCCAATCAGCTGGTTGTCTGCTAGATCTAGCCAATAGAGTTTAGAGAGTTTTCCCAAAGAAGGAGGAATTCTACCAGTGAAATTATTTGAATTCAGGGCCCTGCAAATGAGGTAGTCTTCAAGTGTAAGAGGTCAGAAATTAATTACTAACAGCACTGGTTTATGTAGTTTTGTAGTAACTGATAGCGCCAATGCTTACAAGAAGGATAACTCTGCAAGCTTTCCAAGCTCCTCTGGGATATTACCAGTGAAGCCACAGCCAGCTAGGATCCTGTAAAAATGGAATCCCGCTAAGAGAAATAAGAAAATACACATATATATACTCACAAGGAAGGTAGCTGAGCAAAAAGGTGGACTCTTCTATCAAATTATCAGTAAAGTGACAATCTTACAGGATATTCAGCTTTTCCAAATCCCCCAATCGTGGAGATAGCGAACCAGTGAGCTCCCGATTAAATGATAAGTCCCTAGAACAAAGCAATTTGAAAAATGAGGAAAAGCTATGAACTATAAAGTAATCTTGCCATGTTTAGTACAGTTAATTGGTGCAAAGCAAAAGTTGATGCTGATATATTTAATTACTTGGAAGGAAAAAAGATGGTAATGAGAAGGAAGCTTACAATGATCTTAATTCAGTTAGTTCCCCAATGTCACCACTTAGTTTTCCTTTAAGACCCATAGTTGATAATCCTCTGAGATCACATGAGTTTATGGTAATGACTGATGAACTTGATCACAAAAATGAAAAAAAGCAATTTCTAACACTGTTTTGAAAAAGAGAAACACCCAATACTCACAATGCAGTCACCCTTGAGCTGTTGCATGTTACTCCTTCCCATGGTGCTCCACAAGGATCATCTGATTTATCCCAGCTTGGTGGTGTATTTTGCCATGAATCCTTCAAAGATTGAAGGGCAGCAGCTGAAGGATATGATCAACACAAGAGACCAATGAATAAATTCTGATAACATTTAACACAACTTGAAAAAGAAAAAGGAAGCATTGGTAATGTACCATCGTGAGGGTCTGTAACAGCAGAAATGAGGGTAACACATTGTGAAGAAAAGAAAAGAAGCAACAAAGCTCTCAATCTCATGGCTGCAACTTTGGACACAAATACTCTGAAATTCCAATACTCACTCATTCACTCATGGTACCCAGTAAGAGGCATAAGCACAATGAAAATGTGTCAACTGGGTCTCTCTGATAAAAAAGTATGAATACAAAAAAAAAAAAAGAGAAACAAGGCATTTGGGCATTGAAGCTGCAGGCCTACCCTTTTTCTTTTCACTGCTGCTTCCTTTAATTGATTTGCCTTAGCTTTGAAGCTAATTTAATAACCCCAACACTTAAAGTTAAACAAAGCTATCATCACTTTTTCTATCCTTTTTTTTTTGTTTGGGATTAAAGTAAAAAATCTGTTATCTCGTTGTCAGTGTATAGGTGTAGTAGAAGTAAGTTATACTTTTCCAAGTCTAAAACATGATAATTAAGTATATGACTTCTGCTAAATTCTGTTAAGCAGTTGCTTGCAGAGGAGACAATATTAATAAATTATAATATACCCAATTCTAAACATGAAAAGAAAAAAGGGAATCGAAAAAACTGGTTTTCTACCTGACTGAATGGATGGGCCATGGCATCGGTAGCTACCACAATGATGAGTGAAGGAGTGAGCTAAAAAGGGGAAAGAAAGCACTCAAACTCAAACGGTCCAATGGGATTTGGTGAGTCCATCAGGTTTAAGAAATGGAATTACAATAATTATTACTTCCCTTTAATAATTTCCATTACCATTTCCATGAAAGCAAGCAACTCAAATCAAATGTTTTGTTTGACAACTTGATGATGGTATTGGTATGGTAGGTGTGGCAGAGGCAGAGGCAGAGCCGAGGGGTCCCTCCCATGCACTTCACCTGCAAATCTAATCACTCACTTATACTCTACATTTGGTAATGATATTGCTAGCTAGGTAGTATTTCTCAAAAAAATCCAAATTGCTTTATACGAATATGTACTTAATTCGTAGCTTGGCATCTCAAAAGTGGAAATCAGTTGATGTGGATAACTAAAGAACAAAGTTTTTAACTTTGTTTTGTACGGATGCCAAAGGAAAGGAGTCCTAACCTAATCTGTCTGATGCGACACAGATAATAGCTTTCAACATTCTGTAACATGCCATTGGCACCCAATCATATCAGATTGCTTGAATGTAGCCTTTTTAACCCAAACAAACAATCAACAACACTAATCAATTTCTTTGGAACCTCCTTCTTTGATCTATGTCTCCTTCACTTGCTAGTTAGGAGGAGAATTTGAAATACTATTGGAATTCGTTTTTAAGAATTAAAAAGCTGCATGAAAGCATGGGTATATCTGGCTGAATGAGTGGACCAATTGACCAAGTAATCTTTGCAAATTTCCTGAACTTTTTTTTTCTTTAAATTCCAATGCATAACAAAGTTAAAGAGATTGTAGCTGTCAATATTGAGAGAAAGGTAGTTATAATTTATAAATGATACAAAAGATGGTCCTGCTCCTCACAAAGTTGTTTCGTGCCAACTAGAATCAAAATCTCATTCTCCATGCCTTGATAATATAAGGAAAGTAGGAGCTGCAGCATAGAGGGAATTCCAATAGAAAAGCTCAAAATATGGTGAAATACACTAATACTAGTTCGAAATCTTGGTTTATAGACAAGAAAGCATCTCCTACATGTTCCTTACCTATGGACATCCGATCTGCAGAATAACACAATTATGGCGCCAAAAAGTGTTTTGCATATATACAGTAACCATGGTATTGTAGATTGCCGACTTATCAATTTTTCGATTCCAAGAAAACTAAGTAATGCCTTGTCTGTAGAAGCTCTTGGAGGCCAATTTTCAGTGGGACGGATGACCAGAGCTCCTCAGCTTTTTCCCTAGGAGTAGAAACAGCATCAGCATTAGGTGTGCTGGGTGTCTCTTCATTGTCACTGGAATATTTATCCTGCAGATGCCAACCAACAAATGAAACAAACATGCTTTAGAAGTGTAACCTCATACGGGTAGATTAGAAGTGTAACCTCATATGGGGAGATTAGAGCTTCTAATTGATGAGTGGCAGCATCCTCACCTTTGGATTATCATTATTGGGAGACATTTTGTTGCTGGCAAGCATATCCGCCAATAAGGGTGATATTCTACCAGGAGCAGGTTTGTCAATGATCTGATAAATTCATTACCAGTTGATCAATTAAAAGTACTATATCTTCATTTGCCACAAATTCATTGGCACTAATAGCACAATGTGCGATATAGATTGATCTATAACTAGTAAACCATTAGCAGATAAAACTAAAAGCATGAGGGTAAGGATACATGTTTTTAAAACAATCAATGAGCAGTCATGAGGGACATTTAAAACAATTAACAAGCTCTTACATATTTATTTTTACCTTTTTCATTCTCCTTCACAACAAGAGTCTCTCTGTTTTTCAATAAGCTCTCTCAACAAGTCGCTAGTTCCTTCAGGAGTGGGGGAAGGTGTTGTCTTGGAAATAGAAAGGTGTCTAAGCGCGCTGCACAAACTATTATACTTAGTTACCACATCCTTGTACAAACTGAGTAATCTCTCCACATCACCTACCGTCAGTTCTCCAGCCTCAGCTTCCATGTAAGGATAATTTGACCCACCTGATCCAAGAATGGATATGTGATCATCTGTTTAACATTGAAATATTCAATTCTTAGAAAAGGAAAACACAGATCTTTCTTAATTTCACTTCTACACTGAAAAGGTGGGACTAGGAGTGAGAATATTATTCAGTTAATAAGACAGTTTAATAACTGAAGGTAGAGATATACTAGCGATGAGTCAGTGCCCTTCAACATTGTATGATATTCTGATTTCTTTCCACAGATATTTTCGGTATTCAGTGCAACTGAGGTTCAGGTACAAGACGAGAAGTCAACCGAAGAATTCTGGTTGGTTAACTTTCTTATGGATAGAGAATGGGGTGAACATTACAGTATATGGTAATTCAAATAATAAGAATTCCAATGGATACAAGAAATGCTGCAGTAGTGTTCAAACTCACCATTTATGTTAGTTTTCCTTTTGTGAGTTGCTGCTGATGGACCAGGATCTGTTTGCCTTCCAGATGTTGATATATTATCTAAGGTGATTGAGGTTACTTGGGGCACTCTATTAACCAATCTTGCTGCTTGCATACTCTCCTCAAATTCAATTTCTTCAATGGAAAGAGATTTGGCATTTAAGTCTAGAATAAAGGACTTGACTGAGACAAGATTCGTGAGATAATAAGCTGCTTCTGAGACCAACTTCTGCTCCCTCCGGTATGATTGGATGAATTTGAGGTTGGAATGCAACTGTGGAGGATTGGCCTGTCCATAAGATTTGGTTAACTAGGATTAATGAGAATTAGTCATTACTTCTTAACACAAGAAAATAATCCGCAATGAACACCTTCACTATACCCCATGAGTTTGCTATAGAGTCTAGGGTAAGTTTGAAAAGCTTCTTTGTTTGGTTGGAAAAATGTTAAATGATTACCTACCTTGACTATCATCTTTAATACCTATTGAGAAATAAAGTTATGACGTTGACAAAAAACTAAAACGGGGATTAACCACATAAAACTAACTTAAAATCATTTTTCAGCCAAGATGAAATTTATGCGGAGTGACTTTGGACACAGGTTGATTTGGTTACTGGTTGCAGCATCGAATCATTCATCTTCCTAAAACTGGTAGATAGTGACGAATTCTATTCAGTGTCAATCATTTAGTCCATTTGCAGAAAATTATGAAATAAACAGAGAGCACATCTCAAGTAGTAGCCTTTCCATACAATTAAAAGTAAAGCTACTTGCCTTTAAAAAAAAGAAAAGAAAAAAAAAGAGATGGTAAAGCATAATCCTCAACCAAAATAAATAAATAAAACATAATCCAATAATGAAACAGAAACTAATTATCTTCTAAATCCCAAAATGAATGAAGATTTGTGAAGATTCTCACAGAATAATCTGTGATTAAGATTGCATTGATGCATTACAAAATTCAGTGATATTTCCAAATCCTGCTAACCTTCGCTGAAATGGGACTAGAATTGGAGGCATTAGGGAATTCTCAGAGTATCATTTCAAGAAACATGCTATCGACTTGAGCCAATAATGCAACTTAAGCAAAATTTTGATTATAAAAGTATCACTATTCTTTGGAAGCACTTGAAGACCAAACAATATTAAAACTCATGCCAATAAAAATGTAAAATTTGAATTACTATGCCATCAACACACATACTTCATGGTAAATACATCCAAATACCCATTGCACTTTAATCAATGATAAAAAGAGATCACTACTGCCAATGCATACACAAAATTAAAAGAGAAGAGCCACTACCCGAGAGATCAAAGCAACAATCCGTAGCAGGTATCAGAGAATAATTTTAATAAATAGCTCAGGGACTGAGAGACTGATAACACCAAGAAGGGTTGAAGGTCAAGAAAACAATATAAAACTATGACAGACAACATATACCAAACATGCTATTTCAAGTCATTATTACTTCAGAATGAGGAACTTAAAAGATCAAGAACTTTTTCAGTACGAAACATGTGGTGCACAATTAAGAAGAAGATTTATGTCAAGAATATATATAGATTGGCCATAAGTTATCAGAAACTGACTAATGAAAACAAAAATGATCCTAACACAAACCACGCTTACCAATGATGGGACTCTGATTGAAAAATGTACAGCATAAAATTCTGCAATTTGAAATAAGAATGATTTATTACCAAGGAGAGCTTGCCTTGATCGTAACATATATAAGAACGGGAAGAAAATCATCTGCCCCTCCTAGAACATGATCTTCTGAAAATGATGCGTTCAACAGTAAATTGTTGATGACCCTACAACAATTCATGATACACAAAAGTTTCTCACGAGGAGCTTTGAAAGCATTGATCTTCTTTAGTTCTTTCTCTGCAAGCTGGGGACAGTAGGAAATGTATGAGTACTACTTATGAGGAGGAACTAGCATTACATAGTAAATATTTTAACAAAAAGAACGATGGGTCCACATTATAAACAAAGACAACTCTGGACACCAATTTGTAAACTAACACAAGAGTACAGCTTCTTTAAAACAAGATTCAAAATGATTTGATGTGGTTAACAGGCATACCAGCCATGAAGCTTCATTTTGAAGTACTGCTGGTATGTCCAAGTGTTGAGGCCTCAAGAAGGTTTGCAGCAAGCATATCTTCTCTGAGATCTCCTGATCCATCTTGACATCCTCAGCAGAGGAAGCAAAGGTCCGCGAATGTAATTTTGTCATGACATATTTCTCGAGGCCCTGCAGTAAGCAGCACAGAGTGAAATATCATATACTGAACACTATATTTCTGTTGTGATAAGATTTATGTGGCATGTAGAAAGGTTAGTTTGGTGTAAAGTTTGTTCTATAAGCAAGATTCATGTGTTGATCAGGAAAGCATTAATGGTTGGCAGTTTGAATTAAAAAGGAAAAGGCATATGCAAAAAAAAAAAAAAAAAAAAAAAGGACGAGAGGCGAGAGTGACCTCCAAGGCATTGTCGAATTCTTCATCAGTGCAGGAAGCCCACAAAGGATGATCCCTAATGGCAGCTTCCATGGTGGAAAAGAAGTCTTGTATCCTTTTGGCATCATTTTCAGGGTTTGGCGCATAAAATGAAAAGGACACTATGAAGCTGAAACAAAATTAAAGTATTGTGTAAGTTCAGTTCAGAATTGTTTCTGGCAGCTAAAAGAAAAGAGGTTTTTCTTTTTCCAAACCAGAACAGAGAACACTAGTCTACTGTATAAAAATTCTAGCTATATTCTTCTTCTTGTATTGAATTGATTGAACATAAGATAGTAGAAAATTTGGCAATAAGAAAGGAAAGGAAAGAAAAGAAAAGCAAAATCCAAACATTGGGATTCTTAGAATGAGAGAAATTGAGAAAGAGAAACAAAACCTCTTGATGGATCGAACAAGATCGAGAGAAGCAGGGTTTCGCATCCTCTGGAGAAAAGAGTCGAATGCAACTGTTTGGCTCTGAGTCTCCATTTCTTCTGATTTCTTTCTAACTCTAACTAACAATTAAAATTCAAGCCTTCTTCATCATTCGCCATGAGAAATAAAGACAAGAGAAATCAAACTTGGGAGTGGGTGGGACTATGACTGTTAGGTTTGTCACGTGCTTTGCAAATGCAAATGCAAATGCTTTCCTTTTTTTGTTGGGGGCCCGGCCCGAGAAAGATAAATTAAAAATCCATTAACTGTTAAAAAAAAAAAAATCACCACCTATCCGATCCGTGTGAATGACATCGCGGGAGTCAGAAAAATTAACGTGCATGATACAATGACATTGACGTGGCTTAATATGAAGGAGTTTATTCATTAAAATAAATATATAAATCTGAATCGGTGCCGGCGATTGTCTGCTCTGCAACGCTGTCGGAATTTGAAATCCCAATTGTTCTCATTTCAACTCAACTTTAACCAAAAACAATCCTCTTTTAATTTACCTAACCAAACAATCTTTTCTTTTTCTTCTCAATCTATCTTTAAATCTAAAACGTCTTTTTTTTTTATTAGTAGTATTTGTTTTTTATGACACCATTTATTTAGAAATGAAAGAGAATTGAATTTGCTTCATTTCTCAGTCAGTCTCAGAATAAGAAGAAATAAAGAGGCAGAAGACAGCAAAGCAAAGTTTGCAAAATCCAAGAAAAGAATCTCTTTTTCTTCTTCTTCCATTAACAAGAAATAAATTTGAGCAAAACCAAAACAAAATTCATTCATTTCAATGGCCGTGACACTTTGGTTCAACCAAAAGATTGTAGATCCTCTTCTCCAAATCCTCCGCAGGTAAATTTCCCCCTTTTTCTATAAATCGAATCAAGATGCTCCACAGCTACTACTAGTTCAATTTATATAAATAAACGAATAAATTCCATTTTGGGCATTCAGGGGAGCCGAACCCAAGCAGTTGGCCTTCTCTGCAGCTTTGGGGATTACTTTGGGAATTTTCCCAATATGTGGTATTTTCATCATTATTTTTATTGTTATTTCCTTTGATTGATCTGAAGCAGAATAATATTGATTGATAAAAATGGGGTTTTAATCAACATGACAGGAGTTACAGTTTTGTTGTGTGGGGTGGCTATAGCTTTGCTGGGATCTATCTGCCATTCTGCAACTGTCATGCTTGCTAACTTCATAGCTACTCCTATTGAGCTGAGGTGCTTTTCCTTTTACCATTTTATTTATTTGTATGGAATACTAACAATAATCTAAAAAAAAATGCCATCTAATCTGGTTCTAAAACAAATTAATGAAAGAAACCAAAACGAAATTATAAAAATTTGAACTGTTCGCATATTCTTCCAGATTATGCTGTGGATTATCTTTCTGTTCAACTTTGACTTGTTTTAATCTGTCTTATGTTGGCTTGCTCTCTAGTCTTGTGGTGCCCTTCCTGCGCTTTGGTGAAGCCTTAACTGGTGGACCTCATTTCCCATTAACTTCAGATGCTTTGAAGAAAGTTTTCACTGGCCAAGCTTCCCGTGAAGTCCTCTTTAGTATTGCTCATGCTGTAAGTAGCCAGTTTATATTTTTGTTTTCTTTTCTGATTGGAGGCAATCGGTCGTAGAAAAGCTTGAAATTTTTGATACAAGGATTCCCCCAAAACCTCTTTTTAGTTGCATGATAAGTAGGTAATAGTAGCACTTAACTCTTAGCATTGCTGCATTAGCGATCACAAGTTGGTAGTCTTTACCGAATTTTGTTTAACTTGTGGCAATATGTCAAATGGGTCTTCACTTATATTCGCTTCCATGTATGAAACCGGGTAAAGAAGAGTTGCATGTCTCAATGTGATAATTTATGTTCTGTTTTCAACTTGTATGAATGAGAATTGCTTATAGGCACACATGTTTTGTACAAAATATGGAGACTTTTTTTGTTGAGTACAAGTCTTTGATCTCGACTACAAAGTACATGATTTTGTATGATTATATCACTCATTGCATTTGCCATGTCTGCAGCTCTGTGGTTTGGGCTGCAAACCATTTTAATATAAAGGATTGGTAAATCTGTGTGGACAATGAATGCATTTTCACCCCTTGTTCAGCTTAAACTTGGGTTATCCCTGGATATAAACAAGATTGTTAGACTTGATTTTCGAGCACCCTAAAGCTCAGCTTTTCACTACCCTCTCACTGCTGTTTATTGATCAACAGTGTTGGCATGTTGTATGTTGAGGTTGAAAATGCTAGATGATCTCAATGCCAGCATAAAATAAAGATGATACAGAACAACTTATTAAACGTCCATTAATAAATAATGCATAGGGACTATTTCATGTACATGGTTGTTCAAAAAATGCTCAAAGCTTTATGTTTTGGAAAGTCGTCATCCCCCGCAAAATATTTATATATAGAAACAGAACAACTTTGAAGAAGTAAGAAACATATCGTAAATAATCCTCTGATTTAGCCACTATCTTAAGTTGGTGCTTAGGATTTATCCTTTATATAGAAGGCTTTTTAACCATATCTTTCCACATGTCCTGCATTAATGAAAGAGATATAGATCTCCATGCTATTCTGCTACTGTTTTTGCCAAATATCTATCTCCAGCGTGGCATTAGTTCTGATGTTGAACATTCCAAAATGTAAACCCAAAAAACCCATCCCAGATCATAATTCCGTTTCCCCATTCTTTGTGTAATGTATTGTCTAAGTATGCCTGCTTTCTTCCTTCACCAAGTTGTTGGCAGTAGTAAAGTTTGGAGTGAAAAGTGCCCTTATATTTTGACTTGCACCTAAGGTGATGGGATGGGACTTATCAAAGATTGCATTCTAGACTGTGTTATACAATGGTTGAAGTATCTCTCATCTGTTTGGAATCACATTTAAAAACGTTTTTTTTTTTTTTTTTTGCATTCTAGACTTTATGTTATACAATGGTTGAAGCACTCATCTTTTTGGAATCACATTTAAAAACGTTTTTTATTATATTTGCTGCAGTTGTTGGGATGGCTTGTTGCTGCACCTATTATTTTGGCCATACTCTACACAGTCTTTTTGCCCATTTTCAAGGTTTTAGTCCCCAAGTTCAGCAGTGTTCCTATGAGCCCAAAGAAACCACTTCTTTCACATTCAGAAATTAGGCTCAAGGTGAGGGATGTTTGATTAATGTTGTAATTTGTATATTTCTTGCAGAGTGCCATGACTGGCAACTGCCATTATATGTTTCTAAATCTAACCTAATAATACTTGTTGTATATAAGTTTCTCCAAGCTTAATTCATGTATAAAGATTGTGATCTATGAGCTTTCTTGTGTTCAGTACTGTTCCTGAGCTTGCATCTGAATGGCAATATGGAAACAGAAAAGTAGTAGTTGACCATAGGAGAGTAGGAAAGGAATAAGGTAAATATATATGAGAGGGAAGTGAACTGCTGAAATCCTTATTATATATATATACATGCATTGTTGATTGTTTTATTTGCCTTTCAATTCATTCGTCAGGCTGAAATTTGAGGTGGTGTGGTATTTCTCATAGCAAATTGGCTTAACAGTTAACTGCTGGATTACGGTCCCTGGATTTTCAACTAAGCCATTATATATAAACAATCCATGTTTACTTATAAGTTGAATATTTTAAACTTTGTCCAGAATTATGAGGAAAAGAAAAGAAAATAAACAATGCTTGAGGATTTCTCTGTGGTTGCATTCCTTGCTAATGCTTGTCAAGGATTTTGTTATTATGGAGGGAGATTGGAGGCAAAATGTTGTTGAAAATGATATGTAAAAAATAAAGAGAGATAGTTTTTTTTTTTTTTTTTTTTTTTTTTTTTTTTTAGTTTTCTGAAGTGAAGAGAAGACTAGTTGGGGTGGAAATTTGGATTTGGAGGATAAATAACCGTTTCTTAATTATATGGAGTACAATACAAAAAGCCAGTCAAAAGATGCTTATCAGAAGCTTAATGAATAATCAAACTCCAATGTTAAGTTATGACCAAATACTACTAGTTTACATATATAACAATTTAATCATCTATGTCTGAAACGGTTTTTTTTTTTTTTTTTGAAGAAAATGTAATTTCCATGTCTATTTTCTCAATTTATAAAATTGATTTGAACATTTAACCAAAAAAAATTGATTCCAACATGAGACTTTTCTTAGCCGATATCATATTCCTTCTATTCGCCTAATAAACATTAGTATGAGGGATTTTATATTTTTATACAACTAATATATATTTTATATTTATGCATCTATAATTTAGTGATATAGTACAGTATATTAAATATTACATATATTTTTCACGGAAAAAAAATTACATATATTAATATTATATATAATATTTAAATCTTGATGTTAATCAACGAGATTTATTAAAGAGATGTATATGCATGTATATATAAAATATAATAATAACAAAGGGAATATTAAGAAATATATACTATTTCTTTTTTGAAGAAAAGAAATATATATATATTGTTCCATGCATGATGCATGGAAGATAACAAAAATTATTATTATTATTATTATTTTGAAGTAAAATTATTATTATTATTGTTGTTGTTGTTGTTGTTGTTGTTGTTATTATTATTATTATTATTATTATTATTATTATTATTATTATAATGTTTAATGTATAGAGTTATTATATAAGTTTGTATTTGTATAATGTGAGATGAAAGTCACACAATTTGAATTATGATATTTTTTGCTAATTTACCAAACAAATAGTAGTATATATTTATTGCAAAAAAATTATTAAACTCATTTGTGTGTTTTGAATTGGAAAGTCAAAGCAAAATTAATCAATGCTCAATATATATATTATTAATTCATGGTTTGTAATACAAGGCATTTTCCAGTATATTTAAAACAAAAAAAAATTCACTTAAATTTCTTACAGAATCAGACAAAGAAAATGCCACAAGAGATATTTTGTAAGTGTAGTTTATTATGGTTTTCTTATCCTATAAACCGGAAAATATATTTAAATGTTTTAATTAATTCATGGATCATAGTCATAGGCATAGCGACGACAAAATACAAATCTTGAAGATGAGTCCATTATGATTTACCAGCTCCAGCTGTTTTTGAAACTTGTGATAGTGACCTTTCAAACACACTTCCAAATCTCTCCTTCTTAAGCTGATCTAATCTTCAAGATTTCTTTGATCCACCACTTACCTTTTCTATTTAAGAAGGAAAAACAAAAACCCAATCTCAAGCTTTGCATTTTCCCTTAAATCCTGCATTCAATTCTTCATTCATTGTGTCCCAAAATTCTGCATGGGATCTGTTTGTTCTGGGTTTTTGAGTTAAGCAAAAGAAGCAAATTATTTTGGGGATGTCTCAGTCTGAGTCTGAAAGCAGTTCAAAGCAAGCAGATTGCTGCAGCTCACCGAATACTCCTTCAACCGTTGCTGCAGAGCTAAAGCTATATCAAGCTTTCATTTTCTCTGTTCCAATTTTCTTTGCTTTCATTCTCCTTTTCATGTTCTATTTATTCTATCTTCGCCGCCGGAGGGCTGATTGGTCTTCTCTTAGAATGAGAACCTCCATTGACCACAACAATGAACTCTTCATGGTATGACTATGGCATTGCCAACATCAATTCTCTTTTATGGCTTCTTTTTTTCCTTGTTTTTTGCCATCTTAATAATGCTTTACATGTATTCATTCATTCGCTTACATTTTCCTTGTTTCTGGTTTGACCGGCAGGCTGAATTGGGCCTCAAGAAAGAAGTAAGGGAGATGCTTCCCATTATTATATACAAGGAGACTTTCTCTATCAAAGATTCACAGTGAGTTGGCATTTATTTATTTTTCTTCGTAGAATTCTTGCTTCAAAGTTTTAAACTCTTCTATGAGAATTTCCTTCCTCATATCAATTTTCTCAGTAACATATTGAAGATTCCATATCTAAATGTTCATAATATGTCCTGTCAGGTTGCTGTTTGTTTTTAATGATAATTTTCTGTCCTAAATTTTGTTCCAATGTTATTGGAATAGAGGGGGAAAACAAAGTTTATGGTCATGTCATGTGTTGAAGTTTTGTAGCTTGGCACAATATATGAAATGGATGAACTGTTTGAGAGAATTCTATGTTGTTTATATTGCTTTCAACAAGGTTTTATATGGTTGGATACCATCTAACCCATATAGCATTGCATTTGCACCATTTGTAGTGCAGCAATTTTCTAGAGAAGACAGTCTCTCATACTTTTTTTTTTGGTGAATAGTCTCTCATACTTGATAATTCCAAGAGTTATTTGTCCTCCCACCCCGAGTACTTTAAGGTCTTTTATAACGAAGTTGCCTGTGTATTTGAATTTTGCGACTGATACAAATATTTCCTATTGAGGTGATCAAGGGATGAGTTTCTTAAGTTGACCTTATAGTTCAATGTAATCTCTTTAAGGTTATCGGACTGAGTTGTGAGAAATCATGGTGTCAGTAATTTTTGTTGGATTGGGTCAAACTCTATTGGGCAGTACCCAAGTTGAGCAACTCCAAGCAATTTCTCAATCCAGATGCAGATGATTACTTCCCATATGGAAGCTTTTATATATTTTCCTGTTGTTAGTTAACTTGACATCCATTTCTTGGTAACTTTCAAATGAAAGTTGTAGTCATTCAGCTAAAGAAATAGCTAGAAAAAGAGAAAAAAAAATATTTTGGAGAAAAGCCATCAAATCCGTACATTCTCTCAAACTGAATAAGTCTACCAATTGAAGATCTGGGCTGTCAAAATGAACAATTTATATTGAAATCATCTGCATTTCATCTCTATTCTCTCATAAAGAGTACCATCTCTTATAACGCCAAACAGACACACTTCCAATGATACTGGCTGTCCTTATACAGACTGAAAGGGGAACGGAAATTGTTGGATATTTCATGCATAGCGATTCTCTAGATTCAGTAAAAGGTGCCCTTCTATATAATTGAAAAAAACTTTTCCCGAAAGTGAGTTAATCAGTTTAGCCAGATTTCTGCCTTGTAATCTTACAAGTCATTTCATCTTTCAAGTCAATGACTAGTAATACATAGGAATAGCGTATGAATACTATAGAACTTATGCTCATCTTAGTTGCATCCACTTAGACTGATTAAGAAAGTAGTGCGCAACAATAGCAACTGTTCAGGCCAGTGCCATTATAAATTCAGAGGATATTCTGTGTGTGAAATTTGGAAGCTTTTACTTTCAAAATTCTCCTCTCATTGATGAAGGTATCATCTTTATTATTGCAGATGCTCAGTATGCCTTGGAGAGTATCAAGCAGAGGATAAACTTCAGCAGATACCTGCATGTGGCCATACATTTCACATGGACTGCATTGACCATTGGCTTGCCAACCACACCACTTGTCCACTCTGCCGTCTTTCTGTCCTTGCTTCTCCTAAAGCTTCTGACAAGTTGCCTGTATCTCAAGCTGAAAATAATCAGTCATCTCATCCAGAGGATAGTAGTGGATCATCTGTTCAACCAATGTCCCAAAGTTGTGAAGAAAGACAAGTTGTACAGCCATCTGAGCCAACCACTGGAGATGCTGGATTTCTCCAACAGAACAGTGAAGAACAGGAATGTGTTGATCAGGGAAGAGAGTTTGCAACTGCAAGGAGTGAAACAAGAGAGCATGAGGGTAGCAGAGCAATATCTGGTAAGGTTTTACTCATTACTAACCAGGTTAGCCAATCACACAGTTTTGTCCATAGCTGTGAATTATTTTATTTACATGCCATTTTGTTGAGTTTTGGTTACTATACGTTTTGATTTGATTAGTTCCGAGTTCATTATGATGTTTGTGGTTTTGATGAAATATGCTTCTCATGATTTTAATTTGTAGTTATTTTCAAATCTCATCAATATTGAGGGATTAAGCACCTGGAGAATAGGTTTTAAGACCCATGGAACAGGTTACATTATCTTTTCTGGTTCTCTATCTCCTTAGCTTTTGAACAATTTTGTACTTTTGTGGACTGAATGTAATATTAAGAGAATTTTAAGTACTTAATAGAATGATTGCACCTTTTAAGGTCACCACCATTGGAAACTAGTTAAACAACTAATAAATCCTGAACTTTCTAACTTTCCTAAACAAGTCCTTTTTCTATTCTACCTAGTAAGCTCCTAGTCCGGGGGAGGCTACAAACCTATGCAGTTAAGAAACTATGCAAAAGGCTAGATAAATTACATCCATTGAGATTGTTGGAGGATGTTGGATTTTGGCGGGAACAATCCTCAGCCATCCATCTGGATGACTTCAAAGCAATGGGAAACCCTTTCAGATCCGGTTAAATAGGGAAAAAAAGGAAAATTTGGCTTTTCAAAGGTTTATAGGGTGTAATGATTATAGGAAAAAAGGTGTAATCATTACAGTATTGATTTGCATAAAAACAAAAAACACAAGTTAAATCCGTCAAAAACATTTAATTAGGACAAATTAACAAAGCAATGATTACTATATAATATAATACTATAAGACTAATAAATTTTTATTTTATTATTGTTTTCTGGATGAAGAAAAATAAGAAAATAAGAAA